>JACEEZ010010950.1:25000-35000 GCA_016584305.1 Chionoecetes opilio
AAATAATAATAATAATAAATTTAGTGATGCCAACCAAAAGATTTCTTCGCCGTAGGCGAAAAATCTTTTTGATTGAACATTGACATTTCAGTGAAACACTGAAAATCTCTACATTTCCTTTTATCGCCCTACAGTTCAAGATGAAAATAGACATTTGTCAAAATAACCGTTTTTCAATAACTTTGTATTTACATAAATTCTAATAATAACATACAACAGGGCAACACATGCTGTTCTTTATAAGGATATTTTTGTAAGAAACACCGGTAAAATATACCTTTTTGCAGCGTACCGTACCACTCAATGATGTGGGAACGATGATTATGATATAAATGGGAACAAGTGGATACCAGCTTCCACAGTTCCACACAGGACGGATGCACGCTCCCGTCATACCTAGACCTGTCCTATCCCTGTTCATGCTTACAGCCACAAACCCGCGGCCCAGCAGCTGATGCGATATATCAGCTGCCAGAGTCACTCATTAGTTATCATTAACCCGATAAACAGAGGGTAATAGAAAATGTTAATTGATTAAAAACTTTTTTTTTTTTTTTTTCATATTTTTCCCTTTCCGCTTATATGATTTATCTTTTGCTGCAAGGTAAAAATAACTCAAAAACAGAATTCAAATTGCCCTACATTTAGCTCAATTCTGTAAAATCGCCCTACGGCCCTACAAGCCCTGATGATTGATGCTGAAACGCCTACGCGTAGGGCGATCGCCCTACGGTTTGGCAACACTGTATATATAATATATTATATATATATATATATATATAAAATATATATTTTATATATATATATATATATATATTAGTCATAGATCTCTGTATACTTGGACCCGCGCACGGAATATCGGCCTGTCGCACAAGGGGCTGAAGTCGGGGGGGCCCCTCAGATTCATATATACATATACGGATCATATAGACTGGGTTTTTCAGTATATATGATATACTGAATCTTCGTAAATGTTTGTTCCATAATATTATCAATAAAAAACAGTGGGAAAAACCCTAAAGAAATGCCATACGAGACTCTGAAGAAATATGCATGAACTTAATATTTACTTCAACTCTTCGCCATTTAAAACTTTGCGAGTCACTTTATCATGAAGGTATCAATAGAAGCGCTATTTTATTAGCTTTCCATTGCTATATTCGTTTTCTGATAAATGAATTAGAACCATGCATAAATTAGCGTTAACTAAATAATAAATCATCAATCGGGTAATTTTCCCGATTGATGATGTTATTTATTTAGTTAACGCTAATTTATACACGGTACTAATTCATTTATCAGAAAAAAGAAATATATAAGTAAAAAAATAACATCATCAATCGGGAAAATTACCCGATTGATGATTTATTTATTTAGTTAACGCTAATTTATGCATGGTTCTAATTAATTATCAGGTAACGAAAAATAGCAATGGAAAGCTAATAAAATTGCGCTTTTATTGATACTCTTCATTATAAAAGTTGACTCGCAAAGTTTTAAAAAAGCGAAGAGTTATGTGAATATTAAGGGTTTATGCATATTTCTTCATAGTCTCGTAATGGCATTTCTTTAGCGTGTTTTACTGTTTTTTTTTTGATAATATTATAGAACAAACATTTTCGAAGATTTCAGTAATCATAATTATACTGATAAACCAGTCATATATAGCCATAGACCACTATATCTCTTGTTGGGCCCCCCGGGGGCCCCTATGCAGCCCTGCAATTCAAAACATTGTCGCGTGAACAGTCCAGGTAACATGGTCTATGACGATATATATTGATGTAAAGGGGAAATGGAGGAGGAGGAGGAGGAGAAAAAAATATTTTGTCTCAGGGAAAGGAAGAAAACGATATAGGAGAGAGAGAGAGAGAGAGAGAGAGAGAGAGAGAGAGAGAGAGAGAGAGAGAGAGAAAAGAGAGAGAGAGAGAGAGAGGAAGAGAGAGAGAGAGAGGAGAGAGAGATTAATGGTTGAAGGTACAGGTGGTCAGGAATTGCAGGGAGGGAGAGGTCTATTTATTCTTCTTTTCTTAGTTGTGGCGGTGTTGGTGATGGGTTATGTGAGGGGGGGTATTTTTTTTTGGGGGGGAGAGATTCGAGGATGGAGGAAGAGATTGGGGCTACGAAAAGGAGGAGGAGGAGGAGGAGGAGGAGGAATTATAGCAAGAAAAAATGGTTTGCTATTCAAGGGTATACATTTTCTTCATTTTCGAGCTTTTTCATTTTTTTCGTTTTCTTTTACTCATTCATTTAATTTTTTTTCTCTTCCCTCTCTCTCTTCTCTCTCTCTCTCTCATCTCTCCTCTCTCTCGTTCCTGCCTCTCCCTCTCTCTCTCTCCTCTATCTCTCTCTCTCTCTCCTCCTCTCTCCTCTCTCTCTCTCTCTCCTCTCTCTCTCTCTCTCTCTCTCTCTCTCTCTCTCTCTCTCTCTCTCTCTCTACCTACGTAAAATTTAGTACCACTGGACTGCACATGTCAATTTTGTTCAAGTGTTTTATATTGTTTGTCTAAATTGAAATGTGTTACCGGTGTGTGTGTGTGTCTGTGTGTGTGTGTGTGTGTGTGTGTGGTGTGTGTGTGTGTGTGTGTGGTGTGTGTGTGTGTGTGTCTGTGTGCGCCGTGGTGTGGTTTTATTTTGTTATTTTTCTTTCGTTTTTAAAGGATGTAATTGATACGTGAAATATTTGACGGTGGTTGGTGGTGTGGTGGTGTGGTGGTGGTGGTGGTGTGGTGGTGTGTGTGGTGGTCTTTATATTGCTGCTGTTGCATGTAGAAATTATATAAATCTTCAGGTGAATGTATATATTTTTTATACTACGCACTGTAAGGACACACCACACACACCACACCACACACACCCCACACCACACCACACACACACCACACACACACAACACGCAATTAAATTTCGCCAAAGATTATATTTGTGTGTTCTCAATGGATGTAAAATAACCATTGTCAATTGATGGTGTATATTTTGAGCATTGTAGCTGTATAGTAATAATGCAGTAGTATGTAGTAGTATATAGTAGTAGTAGTAGTATATTAGTAGTAGTAGTATATGTAAGTAATAATAGCAGTAAGTAGTATGTAGTAGTAGTAGTATTAAGTAGTAGTAGTAGTTAGTAGAGTAGTAGTAGTAGTAGTAGTATATAATAGAAGTACGTAGTAAAAGTGTATAATGTCATAAGTATATAGTATTAGTATAGTAAGTAGTAATCTAGTAGTAGGTAGTAGTATTATAGTAATAGTAGTAGTATGTAGTAGTAGTAGTAGTATAGCAGTAGTATAGTAGTAGTAATGTAGTATTATAATAATAGTAGTAGTAGTAGTAGTAGTAGTAGCAGTAGTAGTAAAGTAGTAGTAGTAGATAGTTGTAGAGTAGTAAAGTAGTAGTAGTAGTAGTAGTAATAGTAGTTAGTAGATATAGTAGTAGTAGTATAGTTATAATATAGTAGATAGTAGTAGTAGAGTAGAACTAATAGCAGTAGTAGTAGTAAGTAGTAGTAGTAGTAGTAGTAGAAGTAGTAATAGTAGTAGTAGTAGTAGTATCACTAGTAGTAGTAGTAGTAGTAGAGTATGGTAGTAGTAGTATAGAGTAGTAGTAGTCAGTAGTAGTGGTAGTAGTAGTAGGTAGTAAGTATTAGTAGTAGGAGTAGTAGTATAGTAGTAGTATAGTAGTAGTAGTAGTATAGTAGTAGTAGTAGTAGTATAATATCAGTTCGTAGTAGTAGTAGTGTAGTAGTAGTAGTATATAGTAAGTAGCAGTAGTAGTAGTATATAGTAGTAGTAGTAGTAGTATAGTAGTAGTAGTAGTAGTAATAGCAGTAGTAGTAGTAGTAGTAATAGTAGTAGTAGTAGTAGTATAGTAGTAGTAGTAGTAATAGTAGTAGTAGTAACTGCGACATCTTTTATCAGTAGTTACATTCTATTTATTCCTTATGATTAAATAACTCATTAATCCCTCATTACATTTCTTCTCGTCTCCCATTCTACAAACTCCATAACTGCCAAATGGGAAAAAATGAAGCCATTAAAGAGTTGAACAAATTGAAGAGTAAATGCAAATATAAGACACGTGTTTTTTAATCTCATGACAGACATTGTTTTAATATTTTTATGAGGATACGTGTCTTTTTTTTCATTTTTTTACGTTGCTTTTTTTAACCGTGAAAATCGTGTTCGTGATATGCACGTCATGTTCCGGCCCAAGAATTTATGTCTCGTTTTTATGTTACTTTTATCCCTGCAAAATATTCTGATGGTTTTTTTTTCCTCTCTCTCTCTCTCTCTCTCTTCTCTCTCTCTCTCTCTCCTTCTCTTTCTCCTCTCTCTCTCTCTCTCTCTCTCGCCTCCATCTCCCCTCTCCTCTCTCTCTCTCTCTCTCTCTCCTCTCTCTCTCTCTCTCTCTCTCTCTGTATCTACATATATATCAATCTATCTATCTTTTTTATATACGTTTTGCCTCGTAGTATACACACACGCACGCACACACACACACACACACACACACACACACACACACACACACACACACACACACACACACACACACACACACACACACAGACACACACACACCACACACACAACACAACACACCAATTAACACAACTTACACTACAGTTCATCCTATTTTATTTATTATCGTTTACCTACGTTTTTTTTTGTTTCCATTATATTTCTTTCCTCCTCCTTTTTTTTTTTTTTTTTTTCTGCCAAAACGCATAATTTTCTTCTCTTGCAGCTGAAGTGTTTTCTTTTTTTTTTCCTTTCTTTTCTTTTTCCTCCTTTTCTATTTCTTTTCTTACCTGGTTCTATTCACTAATTTATACCAATCCTTCCTTAATGTTATCCTGTGCTTCTCATCCTTCTCCTCCTCCTCCAACCATTCAATTTCTTTCTCTCTTTCTCTCATCTCCTACTCTTATCTTCTCCCATTATTTCCCGTACCTCCCACTTTTTTATCCCTTTCTCGTACCTCCCTTTCTTCTTCCCTTCCCTTTCCCTCCTCTCCTCCCTTCCCTTTCCCTCCTCTCCTCCCTTCCCTTTCCCTCCTCTTCTCCCTTCCCTTTCCCTCCTCTCCTCCTTTTATTTCCCTTGTCTTCTCCCTTTCCCTTCTCTCCACCCTTTATTTCCCTCCTCACCCTTTATTTCCCTCCTCTCCCTTTATTTCCCTTCTATCCTCCCTTTCCTTCCCCTCCCTCACTCTCCCTATAGATAGCTCAGTCTGGTCGCTGTGTCTCAACAATGAATCATCGCCAATCAGAAAACTTATGTCCCGCCTGTAAACAATATTTATCCACCCCAACTTTACTTTCAATTCTTTCCCTATATACACGCAAATAGATACATTTTTCAGAGGGATATATTTAATTGCATTTTACTCCACCATTACCACTCGTGTGTGTGTGTGTGTGTGTGTGTGTGTGTGTGTGTGTGTGTGTGTGTGTGTGTGTGTGTACTAGGAAGATGACAAGGATATGGATGAATGGTAGGGGGAATTTTTAAAGGGGGTTGTAGATGGTAATGGGGGAAGCTTGATCACGATGGGTTGTTCGGGTGAATGGTAATGTGAATGTGTCTGTGTGAGTGTGTGTGTGTGTGTGTGTGTGTGTGTGTGTGTGTGTGTGTGTGTGTGTCGTCACGTCACAGACGGACATTCGGTGAATTGTAGTAAGATTTTTTTTTTTTTTTTTTCTTCGACTTTTTCATCTTAACTTTAATTAGATTTAGTCTTAGTGATATTTTTTTTTAAATAATTTAGTTAAACAGAACTAATGAATATTTTGACGAATCGAAACACCATAGATATACGAGGTGTCGGGGATTCATGGAAACAAACAAACATGCATAACATAAAAGAACAACATAAACAAACATAAGAAAAATACAAGAAAATTAACCCGATCTAAGAAAAGAGAGCAAGGAAACATTGAGGTGATAATTGTTGTCACCACCCTGAGCAGTGGAGACACCTGGGCAGGGGTCACGCGGCGTGGCGTGCCAGGCGTTCGGAGGTCACAGTGTTGGGTCACAGTGTGAACCACAGGTCACGGCGGGGAGTACATCAAGGAGTGAGTAATGACGTGATCATCAGCGAGCTCATCACTTCTTGGCCGCCGCATATCCGCTATAGTGTTGCCTGTACAGTTTCAGTAGCCGCTGTAGCCGCCGCCGCTCCGCCGCCTGCAGGCGTGCCTAAGGCAGGCCTCCACGGCGGCCACCTCGGCGGGAGGGCCTGTTATCCTCACCTGGCGGGACTCTGTGTTGGTGGCGGGGGGCACCGACACCCTCACGCCGGGGTACTGCTATGCCAGCCTGATCAGGACCTCGCCCCCGGGACCCACCACGTGGCGCTGCATGTCAGGTGCCACGTCAAGGACCACCTTTGTTCTGGCCGCCTTACGTCGCTCGGCTGCCTCACGCAGCTGCGCATCGATAGCCTCCAGGCGGCCGGTGATGTCCTTGGCGGCGGCGGCCACCTGGCTCTTAGGGCCTTCGAGGCTGACGTGGTTTGAGGTGCGATCCTGGGGCAGGGGCACCGCCACATGCACGCTGGGGTAGTCCTGTCTTAGTTTTTGGACAGTGCTCCCCCGTGGGCCGATGACGTGCTGCCGTCTGCCCGGTGGCACCGTCACCAACACCTTCACCGTGTCTTCCTTCCAGGTGTTGCGCACCTGTACTTGGGAGTTGTCCTTTGGCACTGCTTTTCGCCGGCCCTTAACGCGTTTCTTCGCTGGCTTTGGAGGTGCGACGCTCTCCTGCACAGCTTTTGTGCCTTCCTCCTTGTCTGACACAGTATTCTCATTGCATTTCCTCTGCTTTCTACAGACAGTGTGTCATGCGCCGGTGTCGTCCTTAGGCTCGTCACTTTGAACAAGAGTCTTCTTTTTCCGTTTGTTTCGCTTCTTAGAGTCTTTCCCTTCCGTTGGGGCTTCTTTCTCCTGTGGATCCTCGACAAGGTCCTCGGCGTGGTCGCGCGTCTCCCCGCGCTGCTCCATGACATGTGAAGTTGTCACGTCAGTATCTTCTGATGGTTCCTCATCAATCATTTCAGAAGAGTCGGTCTCATTCTGATCACAGTTTGTTTTATCCTGCTCTGGAGCTTCTGCTGCGACGCCTGCAGCATCGGCAGACCGATCTTGGTTCTCTTTCTTAGTTCCGCCCCAAGAAAAGTAAGAAACGAAACTCCGGACAGCCAAAAGTGAAAAAAAAACCGAGGAAAAACACAGCAGCGTAAAGGAGATTTGATTCAAACTCCTCGTGCTCGTGTTCAGCCTCGACCACCTCCACCTCCAGGCAGCCGAGGAACCGCTTAGTCTCCACCGGGCGGTCCCACCACGGCACCTCCCCTGGGGCCACGCAGGCCTCCAGGGGGTCTCGAGGTGGGGCGGGGCGCAGAGGTCCCAGCCACCCCTGGTGAGCCAGGAGCTCCCGTACCTGCCATGCCGTAGTGGCGTGGAAGGACAAGGCGCTCCACGCAACTACGGCAGAGAGAGAGAGAGAGAGAGAAAAAAAAAACGAGGTCAGTTGGGTTGGTCAGTCAGTCAGTCAGTCAGTCAGAACAACTTTTCGTCAACACTTTCGTCACGTTAATAATTACACACTCTTAAAAAAAAACCCAAGTTGATTAGAGAAGCCGGCAGCCAATCACATGGCTCACCTTTAATTCCCTTCAGAACATCAACAACAACATCAGCACATGACATTGATGGGTCAGGCTTCACGACCCTCGAGGCTGCGTGGGAGTGATGACTTGATAACCTCAATGAGTTTACGTGTGTGTGTGTGTGTGTGTGTGTGTGTGTGTGTGTGTCTGTGTGTGTGTGTGTGTGTGTGTGTGTGTGTGTGCGTGCGTGCGTGCGTGCGTGCGTGTGTGTGTGTGATGACGGATGGATCTCTAAATTCGTCCACAAATCATAACAGCCATGGAACAGCAGTGTGAATCAACAAAAACACACTTGATATTTTTCATCTATTAATCCCGTGAATGCATGAGTAAGTAAATCAATAAAGGGAGATAGACTATGAAAAGAAGGAAAGAAGGAAACTGAAAAAACATCATTATTTACCTTTGTTGTCCCGTGTTGATGGCCGTGGGGGTGGCCATCACCGCCCTCCTCTGGAGCGCCGGGCAGGACGCCCTGAGGGACGCCTAGCGGGTGTCCGAGGTGGTGCAGGCGTGGAAGGACAAGGCGCTCCACGCCTGCACCACCTCGGACACCCGCTAGGCGTCCCTCAGGGCGTCCTGCCCGGCGCTCCAGAGGAGGGCGGTGATGGCCACCCCCACGGCCATCAACACGGGACAACAAAGGTAAATAATGATGTTTTTTCAGTTTCCTTCTTTCCTTCTTTTCATAGTCTATCTCCCTTTATTGATTTACTTACTCATGCATTCACGGGATTAATAGATAAAAAATATCAAGTGTGTTTTTGTTGATTCACACTGCTGTTCCATGGCTGTTATGATTTGTGGACGAATTTAGAGATCCATCCGTCATCACACACACACACGCACGCACACACACCACACACACGCACACACACACACACACACACACACACACACACACACACACACACACACACACACACACACACACACAAGTAAACTCATTAAGGTTATCAAGTCATCACTCCCACGCAGCCTCGAGAGTCGTGAAGTCTGACCCATTACAGTCACGTGCTGATGTTGTTGTTGATGTTCTGAAGGGAAGTAAAGGTGAGCCATGTGATTGGCTGCCGGCTTCTCTAATCAACTTGGGTGTTATTTTTTTAGGAGAGTGTGTAATTATTAACGTGACGAAAGTGTTGACGAAAAGTTGTCCTGACTGACTGACTGACTGACTGACTGACTGACTGACCGACCCCACTGACCTCGGTTTTTTTTCTCTCTCTCTCTCTCTCTCTCTCTCATCTCTTTTATCTCTCTCTCTCCCTCTCTCTTCTCTCTCTCCTCTCTCTCTTCTCTCTCATCTCTCCTCTCTCTCTCTCTCTCTCTTCTCTCTCTCTCTCCTCTCTCTCTCTCCTCCTCTTTTCTCTCTCTCTCTCTCTCTCTCTCTCTCTCTCACATCACTCTCACCACACTCACACCACCCGCACACAACAACGTCCCTTACTATCCTATCCTTAGTTATCTCTAATCAGGAATCTACTCTCTACATCACACCTGCGTACACCCCCACCCCCTCAACCCAAACACTTACACAAGCCAACACCCAAAACCCCGAAAAACGAAAAAGAAGGACACAAATACAAAGCAAAACCATACACCAATAGAATTACACAGGAAACAAGGACATACACACATACAGACAACAACAACACCTGCTGACAGACCCCACTCCCCCTTCAACTTCGTGCTTAATTATTCACCTTTTACATGCAATGCCTTTCACACCCTCAAGTTATTCTTGACCAAACAGAAGAAGAAATTACTCCAAACTGCAAACACGAAAAAGAAAAAATGACAACAGACAAAAGAGGAAGAAACAGAGAGAAGACAGAAGAAACACAGACAGACTCAATAACAAGTCAAGGAAGGTGGGATGATAATAAAAAAAAAATTTGGGAAATGAATGCGTTTTAACAAGGAACTGAAAAAATGAATGAATGAAATGTTAAAAAAAACTGAAAAACACGAAAAAGAAAAAAGTGGAGATGGAAGAAGAAAATGAGAAAATAGGGAGTTGAATGAAACAGTAGAAGGAAAAAGAATGAAGGAAGGTGAAAGGATGATAAAAAAAAAAAAATTGTAGAGGAAGAGAATAGGGAGTTAGATGAAAAGGAAGAGGAAAAAGGGATGAAAGAATATGGAAAGATGATATAAAAGAAACATTGTGGAGGAAGAGAGGGGAGAGAGAGAGAGAGAGAGAGAGAGAGAGAGAGAGAGAGAGAGAGAGAGAGAGAGAGAGAGAGGAAGATGAAGATGAAATGGAATGATGTGAATGAGAGATAATGGTGAAGAAACGTGTCCATAACGATAAAAAACGAATAGG
>JACEEZ010010950.1:37500-55000 GCA_016584305.1 Chionoecetes opilio
CCTCCTCCTCCTCCTCCTCCTCCTCCTCCTCCTCCTCCGCAACGATAACCTCAAATATAACTATCAAATGCAAAATAAATCGTTAACTGAAGTACAGCAAGAAAAGGATTTAGGTGTCATCATCAGTAATGATCTTAAAACCAGTCCGCATTGCCTAGCTGCCAGTAAAAAGGCGAATATGATGTTGGGCTTTATTAAACGCAATTTTGAACACAAAACTCCGAAAGTAATGACACAATTATACACGTCCTTGGTTAGGCCACACTTGGAATATGCCGTCCAATTCTGGTCGCCCTGTTTCGTAAAAGACCAAGCAAAATTGGAATCAGTGCAAAGAAGAGCAACCAAACAAATTCCATCTCTGCGAAATTCATCTTATGAAGAGAGACTGCGGAAACTTAATATGTTTTCCTTAAAGGATCGTAGAATCCGTGGGGACTTGATAGAAACCTTTAAGATCCTAAAAGGATTTGATGTCATTAATCAAGAGAACCTATTCGAGCTTTCAACTCAAGTGACAACAAGAAATAATGGTTTAAAACTAAACGGTCAACGTTGCATCACTGATCTCCGTAAAAATTATTTCAATGTGAGAGTCGTTGATCGATGGAACAAGTTACCAGCAAATGTTGTCGAAGCCAGCACAATAACTACATTTAAAAACAGACTTGACGCGCACTGTAAAGTAAATGGGTATTGATAGTGCCCTGCGAATTCATATTTAGTCCCCCGGATCGATTAGTTGTAGTGGTAGTGGTAGTTGTAGTTAGTATATTTCATACCCTATTTTTCTGCACTATGAAACTTCCGTGTTCCTATCTTCTTTTAAGGACATGGTATCCTTTTCCAACTGTTTTCTTACAAGTAGTTGATAGTTAGTAGTATGTAGTTCAGCAGATACCCTCGTCATGGACCAATAGGTCTCCTGGTGTCTGTTATTCCTATGTAATCCTATGTAATCCTCCTCCTTATCCACCACGTAATATTTCAATCCTATTTCCCACGCAAAACAAGCTTCTTTCCACCCCAATAATCCACGTCCTTCACATTAATCCACTTATACCACATTAATCCCACAGAGAGACATACATTTGACCACTTGAAGGCGAACCACCAGGAGAGAGAGAGAGAGAGAGAGAGAGAGAGAGAGAGAGAGAGAGAGAGAGAGAGAGAGAGAGAGAGAGAGAGAGAGATGTAAAGGTTTAGCAACATCAGCATCAGACGTTTATATCAAGTTTACGATCACATCCATCAGAGCTGTCTCCTCCATGTATGTGTGTATGTATGTATGCAATCATGTATGTATGTATGTATGTATTTATATAGTTATGTATGTATGTATGTATGTATTTATGTATTTATATAGTTATGTATGTATGTATATATGTATGTATTCATATATGTATGTATTCAAGACTTGGTTTATGCAGCCAAGGCAATTTTTCATGTATTTTTTTATATACGAATGGTTCATTGTTTAGCTATGAAATGTGTTATTTGTATTTGTGTTGGACTTTTTATTGTAACGTTTGTATTAGATAGAGTTGTTGTGGTCAATAAAACTAACTATCTAACTAACTATGCATTCATATATGTATGTTTGTATGTATCTCAAAAGTCTTTCATCTCCCTTGCCACTTCCTAAAGGTATATGTGATTTACTTATGAAAAAAGGGGACATGGTTAACCCCTTCACGCCCAGATCTTTCCTTGGCTAAATAAAATCGCATGTTGTTAGCTATAAAATTACGAAAAGTGACTTAATATACCAAATTAACTAGTGGAGAAGGATACTAAACAGGTCATATCTATAAAATATTGCTTATAGTCACTAAAAATGGTCTAATGGTACCCAAATTACAATGGAAATTACGTTCTGGGTCTCAAGGGGTTAATAGACCTACCATTTACCCTACTCAAGAATGGGTTGTCACTCGTTTATTAGGACACATAACATTATAGTAATAGCGGCCAGGATGCCACTCCAGAATAAAAGAACGTTGTAGGGACATAACACCAATAGAAGCGGTAAAATACATGGGAGAACATATTGAAAATACATGGAAGAATATAGTTATTGAAACCACCATTTTATATAGATGTGCAGAAATACTGACAATACGATGCATAATTCCCTCAAATATATACAAATCCGCAGACGAGACGAGGATTTCATAAGGATATTCCTAGTACACATTCCACAGTACTCACACAACCAAATATTATGTGGCCACCGTACTCAGGCAACCAAATATTCTATGGCCACGATATCCACGGGGCCAAATCTTGGGTAATGGTGTAGAGTGGCAGTCTTCACCATATCCCATGCAGCCACGTCACTATCTTATTCATATATTTTCCATGTTGGGGTAAGTCAAGTCAAGTCAAGTCAAGTCAAGTCAAGTCAAGTCAAGTCAAGTCAAGTCAAGGGAAGGGAAGGGAAGGGAAGGGAAGGGAAGGGAAGGGAAGGGAAGGAGGCCACGGATAGCAAGGCCTCACGACCCTCACGATACGAAATGATGGAGAGGAGAGAGTGTGGAAAGGGAGAGGAAAGGCAAAGTGCAAGGGGGAGGAGGCGAGAGGAAGGACAAGTTGGGAAGGGATTAGTGGAAGGGAGAGGAAGGAAAGTGGGACAAGGTGCAGAGAGGGAGAGTGGAAGGGAGAAGACAGGAAAGTGGAAGGGAGAGGAGAGGAGAGTGGAAGAGTGGGTGGAATGGAGAGGAGGGGAGAGTGTGGAAGAGAGAGGAAAGGAGAGGAGGAGGAGGAGGAGGATTACATAGGATTACATAGGAAAACAGACACCAGCGATGACGCGCCAGATTTATTGGTCCATGACGAGGGTATCTGCTGAAATAAATAATACTAACATCAAATACTGTAAGAAAAAAACAGTTGGAAAAAGTGATACCAATGTCTTAAAAGAAGATAGGAACACGGGAAGTTTCATAGTGAAGAAAAATAGGGTATGAAATATACTAACTACAAACTACCACTACCATACAAACTAATCGATCCGGGGGGACTAAATATGAATTCGCAGGGCACTATCAATACCCATACTTACAGTGAGCGTCAAGTCTGTTTGTAAATAAGTTATTGTGCTGGCTTCGAACACATTTGCTGGTAAACTTGTTCCACGATCAACGACTCCACATTGAAATATTTTTAACGGAGATCAGTGATGCAACGTTGACCGTTTAGTTTTAAACCATTATTCTTGTTGGTCAACTTTGAGTTGACAAGATCGAATAGGTTCCTCTTGATTAATGGACATCAAATCCTTTTTAGGCGATCTTAAAGTGTTTCTATCAAGTGCCCCACGGATTCTACGATTCTGTTGAAGGAAAAACATATTAAGTTCCGCAAAGTCCTCTCTTAAAAGATGAATTTCCGCAGAGATGGAATTTGTTTGGTTGATCTTCTTTGCACTGATTCCAATTTGCTTGATCTTTTACGAAAAAGGGCGACAGAATTGGACGGCATTTCCAAGTGGGGCCTAACCAAGACGTGTATAATTGTCGCATTACTTCGGAGTTTTGTTTCAAATTGCGTTAAATAAAGCCCAAACATCCGATTCGCCTTTTTACTAGGAAGTAGGCGCAAGCGGATCTGGTTTTAATCAAGTTAATGATGAGACACCTAAATCCTTTTCTTGCTGTATTTCAGTTAACGATTTATTTTGCATTTGATAGTTATAATTTGAGTATCGTTGCCTATATGCATTCACTTTACATTTATCGGAATTGAATTTTAAAATAGCCATTTATCACTCCGTGTGTGATAGTTTGTCGAGGTCACGTTTGTACGAGTTCGCAGGTTTCTCTAGTAATCTGGTTTACCGCTAATTTGGTGTCGTCTGCAAATTATTTCGATATTTTAGATACAAGTCCGCAGTCCAAGATTCGTGAATATTATCAGAACAAAAAAAAAAAACACCAAAGAGTGGGACCCTAAGACCGAGCCCCGAGGCACCCCACTAAGTAACATTTCTAACCAATAAGATGATTCACCATTTTATTACCCGTTGTCTTACGATCTTGAAAGCCAATACCGACGCAGCATGAAAATAGTTGCTCCAAGTGATGCCTATGTGCCCTTAGTTGTTCAAACAGTCGCTAGGGGAACTGTATCGTGTGATAGGCTTTCTGTAAAACAAGGTATATACATCCGATGGGAATTCTAGCGTCCAGTGTTGAATTAAATGACATTAAAAACAATCCAGTAGGTTGTTAAGCAGGATGTTCTCTTATTCGAAATCCATGTGCGAGGTTTAATATTGAGTTATTTTAATCGAGAAAAGACACTATTTTATCCCGAATCATATATTTCTCTCAAATAGTTTAAACAATCACAGGACGTTAGACTAATTGGGCGTATAATTACTTGCGAGGCTTTACTCACTTCTTGAAATCTGTGTTGTTTTGTAACATTAAAGCTAATTTTCCCACATGTTTTACTAGGAACATTTTTGTCCATTAGCGATATTGAGGATAATCTCGTAGGGCAAGCGAAAGTTGCTGTGACATTCGCGAGTAACAGCACGGCGGAAATTCGTCTTCCACCCACCACGGAGTTGCTGGGTCAGTTTCTGCAAATACTATTGATACTTCGTCTACCTTCATCTCTACTATTTCAAATTCGATCACTTCGAGTCCCGCATACATGTTCACTGGGTTCGGTAATGGAGCTTCGTCTTCTTTAATTAAATACCGCATTAAAGTAAGCATTGAGTACGACGGCCACTGCTTTGATATCATTTACCAAGATATATTTTTATCTTTCAGTGGCCAATACTAGTTTGACGTTTTTCTACTTCTAAAACGTTTATGAAAGAACTTTCGGGTTGATTGGTTTCCTTTGCAAATTTTTTCTTCTGACTCGCGCTTTTAGTCTTAATTTACATCCCTTGACTCGTACGTTTACGTCATTGTATCTCTAATAATCGCCCTCCGCATTTGAATCGCTTGTAAAACCTTTATACGCTCGGCGCTTTCTGCCAATGATTTGTTGAATCTCCTTAGTATCCAACTGGGTTGTTTATGTATTCAGGACGTTTTCCTATCAGGGGAACATGTTTTTCAAGCACCGATCGTCGAGTTATTGTGAATACATTACAAATGTTTTCCGCATTATTACCGTTAGGTAGGTCAAATCCAACAACTTCGCCTTAGTACTCCTGTGATCTTCGTGAAAATCCGCTTTATTATAATTGGGGAAACCATAACCGTATTTTCTGTGATGTATACATTGCAATTTATGCCGCATTCTGATTAACCGGTGATCGATGTTTTTGCTAGGCGTTCAACCTAATCGCAGTAATCCAATAGATCAATGCGGTAGTGAAAACTAAATCTAGGATACTATATCCCTTTAGGCTCACGGAACATACTGATTTAAACTATACTTCTTTAATATCAAGCAATCGCATACCTCTCTATCAGCAGAATCATTATTCAGTTATACGAGGTAGGTTTAAAATCTCCACATATAATTGTATCGTTATTATGTGACAACTGACTTATCTGTCAAGAGGAGGCAATAAACTTCCGATTGATTGGTAGAGGACGATATATTGTCCAAGTAGTTAGGAATTACCGTTTTAGCTTAATATCTTGCGTAGAATGAGTCATAATGATGTGATTTACTTTATCGATTTCGATCTGATGTGTGCCAAATTATGTTGATGTAAAGAATGACCGACCTCCACGCTTTATGCGTGCTGCGACAATTTTAGAATGTTTATAGCCTGGAATGGTCTTTCAGCATAAAAGTGTTTAGTTTGTGGACAAAGCTCTCCAGCTGATACTAACGATATCTGCGTTTCGGCAACAACGTATGCTAATAATTCGTTGTACACGCTTAAAAATAATGCTTCTGGGCATTTGTGTAGCGTAATTTAAGTTCATTAGTAGTTTGGTAACCTGCGTGAGGGTTACAGGCTAGGGTGTTAGGGTCCACTGTAACAGGCGCTTGAGTACATTACTTTGTGTGGGAATTAGTATTTGCGGAAACGGAACGGACCCAGCGTCTGCTGTGGGGTGGAGGAGGCAGGAGGCGAAGGAGGAGGAGGAGGAGGAGGAGGAGGAGGAGGAGGAGGAGGAGGAGGCAAGAGATGAGGAAAGGAAGAGGAGGAGGAGGAGGTAAGAGGAGGAGGGGAGGGAAGGAGGAGGAGGAGAGTGGAAGAGAGAGGAGGTAGGAATTCTTTGGTGGAGTTCGGGGAAAGGATGTAAGGAGAGAAACCTTGCGTATGATTGGAAATATTGTCCTTTGTAGAGAATGGTGATGGCAGTGTTGATTTTTTATTTTATTTTTCGATGTTAATTGTTTTATTAGCCTTATCTAGTTATTATTTAATGTTTTTAGGGTTTAGAAGGATTTTTTTTAGTATGTATTTGTAGAGAAATATATCACTTTTTTCTCTGTTTTTGTTGTATTTTTTCTTTCTCTTTTTTCTCTCTCTCTCTCTCTCTCCTCTCTCTCTCTCTCTCTATCTCTCGCTCTCTCTCTCTCTTCTGCTTTCTCTCTCTCTCTCTACCTCTCTCTCTCTCTCCCTTCTCTCTCTTCTCTCTCCTCTCTCTCTCTCTCTCTCTCTCTCTCTCTCTCAATATCTCTCTTTCTCGTGTCTTCAAACTCCTAATATCCTTAGTTCCTATTATTCCCATCTCTCTCCTCCCTTCTTCCTCATCTTCCCATCTCTCTCCTCCCTTCTTCCTCATCTTCCCATCTCTCTCTTTTCCCTTCTTCCTCATCTTCCCATCTCCATTCGTCCTTTTCCTATCCAAATCTTTCTTACTTATTTTCCTCCTCTCCTTCTTCACCCTGTCTCTCCGTGTCACTTTTCCATTGGTATCTTGTCCTTTCACTTCCTTTCCCTTCCTTCCTTCTTTTCTTCTCTCTTCCTTCCCTCTATTCCTCCTGCGTCTCCTCTCTTCTCCTCCTGTTCCTCTTTATACCTTCCTTCTCCCCTCCTTTCCCCTCTTCTTCCTTTCTAAATAACCTTATTATCTTTTCTTTCCTTTCTTTCTTTTTCTTCCTTCCTTTTCTTCTTTCAATACCTTTCCGTATTATCATCCTTCCTTCCTTCTTTCATCCTCCTATTGTGCTCCTTCTTGACTCCTTTCTCCCTCTTTATCTTCTTCTTTCTTCTATTCTGCACCATTATATGATCCTATGGACGTATATAATTTCTTGTGACTTCTTTTTAGTCTTTCTGATTACCATTTATCTTGTAATTTTCTTCTATCTTTCACTTCCATCCTTTTTCCTATGTATTCCCTTCCTTCCCTTCCTCTATCCTTCCAAAACCACCCTCCCTATCCCTCTCTCCCATCCCTTTCCTTACCTTCCCTTCTATCTCTCCTACCCTTTTCCTTACCTCCCCTTCTATCCTTCTCTTCCCTCCTTCTCTTCCATCCTTCTTCCTATGTATTCCTATGTATCCTTTGTACCCTTGCTTTCCCATCCCTCCCTCCCATCCTCCTATCCCTCTCTCCCGTCCCTTTCCTTCCCTTCCCTTCTATCCCTCTTTCCCATCCTTTTATTCCTTCCTTCCAGCTTCTCTTCCATTCTCATGTAACCCTTGCTTTCCCTCCCTCCCTTATTCTATCCTCCATTCTCTCTCCCTCACATCCCTTTCTCTTCCCTTCTATCCTTCTCTTCCATTCTCTGTACCCTTGCTTTCCCTCCCTTCCCTCCTTCTATCCTCACTTTCTCTCCCTCCCATCCCTTTCTCTCCCTCCCATCTCTTTTCCTATCCCTTCCTCCCATCCCTTCCCTTGATAGTTCCTTTATTGACGAGTGCCGCCACCATAATCATCAAAGATGCCCTATTCGCCACACGACCCTCTCACACATGTCCAGATTTTGTTCCCTCTCAACTTCGATCTTCCTCTCCCCCTCTCTCTCCCCTCTCTCTCTCACACTTTGTGCCTAAAAACCTATTTCCATCCTCTCTATCACTCACATAACCCTCCTCCTCTCCCGTCCTCAATATACCCACAAATTATACACCTACCCCTATCACCACTAACCACATCCTATACACTCTCCCTCTCAGCACTCGCCCGCCCCCTCTCCTCTCTCTCTTTTCTCTCTTCTCTCTCTCTCTCTCCTCTCTCTTCTCTCTCTCTCTCTCTCCTCCTCTCTCCTCTATCTCTCTTCTCTCTTCTCTCTCACCCACAACCCATCTCCCTTCACCTCTCACCACTACCCATAACTCTCTCTTCCCATGTTCACACGCCACTCCCGCAACAAGTATAAGCACGTTGTGGGTCACGTACAGGAATCATACGTGTCTCTTTGTCCTCGTGTTTTAACCTCAAGGAAGATTGGAAAGTGAGGCATTTGTTCGTGGTGACGCAGAGAGAGGAGATGAGAGGCTGAGAGAGAGAGAGAGAGAAAGAGAGAGAGTAGAGGAGGAGAGAGAGGAGAGGAGAGAGAGATGAGAGAGAGAGAGAGAGATGATGGGATGTGAGGTAAAGAGATGAGATAAATAAATGGTGTAGTAATTGGTTTTTTGGTTAGTTTGTAGGTTTTGCTCTCTCTCTCTCTCTCTCTCTCTCTCTCTCTCTCTCTCTCTCTCTCTCTCTCTCTCTCTCTCTCTCTCTCTTTTCGACCATGACTCACGCCACCTCACGCTACGCTAACTTTTGCCTTACGTTAGCGAATTTTGTCAACTATGAAATATATATTATAATGGGACTCGAAACTGTATTGAGCATGTGTTCGTGCGTATCATTCCTATCGTTATTGTTGTCAGGTTATTATTATCGGTTGTAATTGTAGTAGTAGTGGTGGGGTTTTTTTTTGTTCTCGTAGTAGTAGTAGTAGTTAGTAGTAGTAGTATAGTAGTAGCAGTCGAGTAGTAGTAGTAGTGTTAGTAGTAGTAGTAGTAATAGTAGTAGTATATGTAATAGTTGTAAAAAATTATTGACTTCCTCTCCTCCCCTCATCCTCCTCTCCCTCTCCATCCTCCTCTCCTCCTCCTACCTCCTGCCTCCTCCTCCTCTCCTCATAATCATCACATCATCATCAATACCCACCCACACTACCTCAAAAAGCATACATTCGGACCTAATTTCCATTTAATACGCAAAACGAACAAATGACACACACACACACAAACACACACCACACACACACACACACTACACACACACACACCCACACACACACCACACACACACACACACACAATCACCCACCCACCCACCACACCATCCCACCCACCCACCCACCAACCACCCACCCACCCACCCACCCACCCACCCACCCACCACCCACCCACTTCACCCACCCACCCACCCACCACCCACCCACCCACCCATCCACCCACCCACCCATACACACACGCACACACACACACACACACACACACAAACACCACACCACCACACCACACACACAACACACACACACACCACATACACACACACACTTTTCTACCCCTACCCCCCAAAAAAAAGCTAAAAAAGGAAAATTGTAATGGATCTGAGTGAGTGAGTGAATGAGGGAGGGAGGGGAGAGGGAGGGGAGAGGAGGGAAAATCGTTATTATAAAGAGAGAAAAAGAGAGAGAAAAGAGAGCTGGCACACACGAAGGCCACGGCAACTCGGGTCATTATTCGTTGTCCCTTTAAACTTAGAGGCAAAAATTCCACCTTTTTATTTTCGTTTTCCGTTTTTGACTCGGAAGTGACGGCGATATATTAGCGACCCAATGCATGCGGGGTATTTTTTGTCTTTTTTATTCGTTTTTTGTTTTTTATTTTGCGTCGAGGAAGAGGAGGAGAGGGAGGAGGAAGAGGGGGAGGAGGAAGAGGAAGGAAAGAGGAGGAGGGGGAGGAGGAAGAAGAAGAGGAAGAAGAGGAAGAAGAAGAATATAGGGAAGGAAGGAAGAGGAGGAAGGAAGGATGGAAGAAGAAGAAGGAAGAAGAATGCAGGAGAAGGAGGAAGAATAAATTTAGGGAAGAAAGAAGGAGGAAGAGGAAGAATATGAGGAAGTATAGAAGAGGAGGAAGGATAAGGAAGAGGGAAGAATGGAAGAGAAAGAACAAGCGGAGAAGGAAGAGGAGGAGGAAGAAGAAGAATATGGGTAAGAAAACTAAGAACGGAAGAGGAGGAAGGATGTAGGAAAGAGAAGGAAGATGGAAGAGGAAGAGGAAGAGGAAGAGTGGCTTTGTGGGAAGAGTAAAAAAAAATTAAGAAACGATAACATACGTAAGAAAGGAGTGACTAAGGAGTTAGAATAATAAGAGGAAGAGGAACAAGAAAGGAAAGAAAGGATCGACGCTGGAGTGGTTCCAAAACTTCAAAAAAATAAAATATTCACTACATGATGGATGGGCTAAAATTTAACCCTTTACCCCTCTCTCTCTCTTCTCTCTCTCTCTCTATCCTCTCTCTCTCTTCTCTATCTCGCTTCTTTCTCTTCTCTTCTCTCCTCCTTTCTCCTGCCTTACTTCTTACTTCCTTCTTTCATTCCCTCTCTCCCTCTCTTCGTTTCTTCCCTCCCTCTCTCTTCTCCCTCTCTCCACTCAAATCCCTCTCTCTCTCTCTCTCTCTTTCTTTCAGATCCACCACTCCCTCTCTCCTCTTCTCTCAGACCCTAATCCCTCCATCCTCAACCCTCCCACTCCCTCCTTCCCTCCTTCCTCCTTCCTCCTTCTCTCACTCCCTCTCTCCCAGCCCTCCATTAAATCATATCTCCTCTTCTTTCCATCCTCCTAATCTCCTTGATTTCCCATCCTGCATCTCTCTTTTCACCTGCTTTTTACTCCTTTCCCCCTTTCTTCACTCACTATACTCCACCATGCAAAGATAAAAAAAATACATAAGTAAATACATAAAGGCAAAAAAAACGCAACGCAGCTGACTTCCAAAACGATGTAAATTGAGGATCTATGTTACAGGGCCACTTTAGAGAGAGAGAGAGGAGAGAGAGAGCAGAAGAGAGAGAGAGAGGAGAGTGAGCGAGAGAGAGAGGAGAGAGAGAGAGAGAGAAAACATTGAAACCGATCATAGGAAAATGAGTGAGACAGAATACAGAGACTTGGCTTTCGCTGAATTTGGATATACAAAAAATAATATCTGAGGCACTTACGAGAGAGAGAGAGAGGAGAAGAGAGAAGAGAGAGAGAGAGAAGAGAGGAGAGAGGAGAGAGAGAGGAGCAGAGGAGAGAGAGAGAGAGAGAGAGAGAGAGAGAGAGGAGAGAGGAGAGAAGAGAGAATATGAGACTGGCTTTGTTTTTTTTTTTTCCTTTTTTTTTTCTGAATGTTGGGATAAAATGTTAATCTAAGGCACTAGAGAGAGGAGGAGAGAGAGAGAGAGAAGAAGGAGGAGAGGAGACGAGAGAGAGAGAGGGCAGAGAGGGACGGAGAGATGAGAAGAGAGAGATGCAGAGAGAGAGAGAGAGAGAGAGAATTAGAGAGACTTAGAGCATTCTGGAGTGTAGGAAAAAAAAAAAGTGGCACTCGAGAGAAAGAAAAAAAATGCAAACTGATTATGAAAATGTGATGAAGGTTTTGATCATTAATAAATAGGATAATATCTGCTGTGTTGCGATGATCGATGATGATGATATGAACAAAGCGAGTCAGTACGGAGAGAAAAAAATAAACACTAGATAAATATGTAGGATGGATCGAGGGGATTATAAGGCAAGATAAATGATAAGGAAAAAGAAAAAATATAAATGGAGAGAATATATAAAATGCGTAAATAAATTGATGTTCCCAGACGATTATTTAACGCTCGGTTTTATAGAATAGGTTAGAAGTAACTGAAAGAGAGAGCGGAGAGAGAGAGAGGAGAGAGAGAAGAGGAGGAGAGAGAGAGCGAGAGAGAGAGAGGAGGCGAGTAGGAAGTGAGAGAGGAGAGGAGAGAGAGAGAGCAGGTGGTTCATAGTGTATGTTCATCCTCTTAGATTAACAGCTGACAAGGTTCATGTAGGAATATAACAGGTGGCTTTAGGCCAACATGAGAGGGGGAGAGGGAGAGAGGGGGGACAATGGCTTACAGGTAGGAGGGAGGAGAGAGAGGGGGGGAGGGAAGTGTAAGAGAGATAAGGATGGGAGGGGGGGAGAGACATGGCTTAGAGTATATGGAAGGGAGAGAGGGGGGGACGTTGAGAGAGAGAGAGAGAGAGAGAGAGAGAGAGAGAAGAGAGAGAGAAGAGAGAGGAGAGAGAGAGGAGAGAGCAGGGAGAGAGGAGAGAGGAGAGAAGAGAGAGGAGGAGGGTATACAAAAGGATACAACGGTAAGACATACAGCAACAGCTACGGCCAAAACGCGGCTGCTGTGTGATACTTTCTCCACTATAGTCTACGTGTAGAGTAAAAGAATAGTAAAAGTTGAGGCTCCTCCTCACCCACCTCTCCCTCCGGGATGAGGCTGGCCGGAAAAAAAAGTGAGAAAAAACACCAACAGTATAGAAACAACCCATGGAATTTTATAGCAAAGATTGAAGGTGAGACATATTCCTAACCTAAGTTAATTAACGCTACCACAAAAAAAAAAAAAAAAAAAAAAAAATGCACGGTAGGCCCGAGTAACGAGTGTGGCAGTGATGCAAGTATTACCGCTTGTTCTCAAAGCTCAACGTGTTCTATGAAACACGTGTGGAGGAAGAGAGTTCATATATAACAACTCTATTAAAGAGAAAGTGCTTTGCTCATGTGACCGAAACGCTTCTTACCACTGATCTTGATCGATTACAACGAGTGTGCTGTCCAATCAATATCAATAGTGTTATGCTCACTTGCCAACAGCATCGAAGCAAGGAACATTTAAACAATTCTATTAAGCTCCTCGCAACCACGTTTGACTCAAACTGAACAAAGTGAGTAAGGTCCTTCAACGTTCCTCGATGGCTTGTTTCGCAAGAGCGAATCATTTAGTAACTTTCTTTGTTACTCTTCCAGTTGTATATCTTTTCTATAGTAGGGTGACAGACACTGAACGCAACTCCAAGATGAGGAAGTACGATGCGCATTGAAAAGTGTAAGAATGACTTTTTCAGACTTATATTCGAAAGTTCTTCCTATGAAACCAGTTAATTTGTTAGCCTTTTTAACAACTTCTGAACAATGTTTACTGGGCTTGAGGTCGTTGCTTATAATAATCCCCAAGTCTTTTTCTAAGGTAACATTGGAAAGTTCATGTCCGTCCATTGAGTAGTTAATTTGATCGTTATTACTTCCTATATGCAAAACCTTACACTTATCGGTATTAGACCAGTGAACAACGACAGCAACAACACGATTGGAGTTTGCACGCACATTGTTGTCTAATATATACTACTACTACAAACATCAATACATGGGTCTGAAGGGCCCACAAGCACTTGTGATATACTAAGATACTAGTAATATGAGTAATGTGCAATAATAGTAATAAGCAATAAGGTATAGCAAAGTCAGTTGTGATAGAGAGAAGTCTGCATTTCTGAATTTCATCCTCCTCCTCACTCCATGCCGCCCTGCCGGGACTCCTAGGCACCCTGCCAGGGGGAATTCTCATTTCTGATCAAAATTTTGGAAGTCTTGTTACAATATTTTTTTGTATTCTTCCTTTTCTTCATGAACTCGTCACTGTCTCGATGTTTTCCGGAATGCAAAGTTTTTTCTGCATCAATGTGTGTTTTCTTCTTGAGCCTTTTGGCCGCGGGCTGCTCCTCGCCCTCGGCTTTCCTCTTGCCTGCTTTCCTCGCGTCGCCTTCATGATGGCGTCCGCCGTTTAGTTACTCTTTTCTTGTCGTCCATTCCCTCGCTGTCTCTTGCTCGTCCAGCCATTGCTCCGCCTCGGGCTGCAAGAGCTGCGGCGCGCGCTGCAGAACCTCGTCACCCACCTGTCCAAAACTGCTGATCACTTCTTGCCATTTCTTGTAATTACCATCAAAGTCTTGCAGGAAACGGACATCCTGCTCAGACAAGCCGCGGCCTATTTCTGCCGCCATGGCGATCAAGGCGCAACAGATCAGTGAACGCTTTGGTATTGTAGGTTGTGACCGTGCCACTGTATAGATCCAGTCCAGAGCTGTGGCCTTGATGACCTCCGTCTGGGCGTGGCTGAGGCGCGGGAAGAGGCGCGGGATGAGGCCCTCCAGGTAGGTGATAGTGGGCATGTCGCGAGGCAGGCTGGGATACATGAGCCGCAGCCTGTGGTGAACCAGCCACAGCTCATCCCACACTGCACCGGCCACGAACACGTTCTTGCGTTGCAAAGAAACGTTGGCATAGAAGTAGCCACCCAGCACCATATCCCGCACCTTCAGCCGAGGCACCGACACTTTCATTGAACCTTGGCGGCCTTTTCTCAAGCTGTCTTCACCCAGAATGTCTTCAGAGTCCTCCTGCTGTTGTTGCCGCTCCGCAGCCTCCTTATTGCGCGCATTAACGTTACGCATGAGGCGGGATTCTAACACCTGCAGGGCGGCGGTGTAGCGGCGGGCGAGTGTCTGCACCTCGCTGTCCACTGAGGTGGCGGCGTGCACCCGCGCTGTCAGGCGGCAGTACACCTCGCTCTGCGTCATGTCCTCGGCGCTTACCGCCTTGGCCACGCTCGCAGGAGGCTGCTCCTACCTGGCAATGGTCTGGTGCTCGCGGATGAGGCACTCGTTCCTCAGCGGCTCAGCGTCACGGCAGCAAGAGGAGGGAGAGGCTTCTTGAGGGTAACATTCCTCAAACCAGTCCTCGGCCTCTGCGCGGGACATCTTGAAGCTATTCGGCTCCACCGCCTGGCGCCGCCGGCTGCCACACTGTTCACACGTGAAGTAAGTGTCGCCAAGAAATATTGTTCGCCGCCAGCGAGGATGCGAACACTTCTTCACGTCCTCCTCCCACTCCTCCTCCAGGGAGCGCTTGGCGGCCTGTTGGCGTTCAGGCTTCAGGAAATACTTGTCCAGGTGAGGCCTGTAGCGCATCCCGAAGTCGCCTCCATCACGGCCGTTCCTGTCGGTAACATTTCTGCACGAGGTTACCACAGATGGGGCGCCTGGCCGCCGCTGTGCCCCTTCTGCTGCTGGTGCAGGACGCGAGGCGGGGCGCGCCTTGCTCTCCTTGTGGGTCTTCTTATGTTCCTTCATTATCTTGCATCGCCCAGAGGCCGCGTCGGGACCATCAGGGCTTCCTTGCATCTTAGGTAATGGATTCTTAGGAAACTCCATTTGGGAACTCACAGTTCTCTAACTTACTTTCACGAGAGTCTGCCAAACACCAGACCTCGCGCTAATAAAAATATTTCTTGAGATAAAAACCAACAAATCCTAATAAGGATGGTATATCTTGACTACAACATGTACACGCCAACTCCAAGCTCAAGGGTTCCAATATGACGGCACATGTACACGCCAACTCCAAGCTCAAGGGTTCCAATATGACGGCACATGTACACGCCAACTCCAAGCTCAAGGGTTCCAATATGACGGCACATGTACACGCCAACTCCAAGCTCAAGGGTTCCAATATGACGGCACATGTACACGCCAACTCCAAGCTCAGTGGTTCCAATCTGACGGCGACTCCGTCACCTTCCTCGCAGTGGTGAGAAGGAGGGAAACCTTGAGAGGCGGTGAGGCCAAGAAGGTAGACAGACCAAGGAGGAGCTGCAGCAAGCTATTGTGGACTCTGTGAACACGTGTACGAAGGTCCGCCGCTTGTCAGTACTTCCTCCATGGTGCGGGGCTGACGGCCTTGGGAGGACCCCTGCTTGGAGGCGGGAGGCTGGAGTGGTGGGTGACGCAGGAATACACTCGGGTGTTGTGAATTGTGTTATATAAATATCAAGTTTGATACCTAGGTGGTAGCCAATAGGGAACGGGTTGAAGAAGACATCAGCCAATCACAATGACTGGCTTGCGGCGTCACTGCCTTCAATGTTCTCTGATTGGCCGGCTTCCTGCTGCTGCCGGCGGGGACCCTGGCCGGCCTACTGCTGCCGCTGCCGGCGGTGCCCCTGGCCAGCCTGCTGCTGCTGTTGCTGCCGGCGGGGCCCCTGGCCAGCCTGCTGCTGCTGCTGCTGCCGGCGTGGCCCCTGGCCAGCCTGCTGCTGCCGGCGGGGCCCCTGGCCAGCCTGCTGCTGCTGCTGGGAAATTGCCGGGAAATACATCACGGAAGGTGTACAACAATCTCGCACTTGTACTATACTATAATCATACTATCATACCTCTCGCCCTTCTATCATACTCATTTTTATGTAACATGTCATTTTTAGAGTTCAGTAACCCGTTTATCTTTTCCAATAACATTTCTTTCAAACATTCACAGCCATTCCTCTTAATCGCTCGTTAACGCGCAGTTCGGGAAATTTTTATCACTTTATTTTTTAACACTTTTTTTTTTTATCTCTGCATTCCTCTCAAAGCGACGCGGCCATCATTACATCATCATACATTACATCATAAATAACCATAAATATTTCTTTCATAGGAAATTCGCTTCATTTGAAAAACTGTAAGCATTCCCAAACCAGTGAACTATTTACTGACTTATTTTGTTTTATGCTAGGAAAAAAAATATTACTGGTTACTTAGGAAAAATATATTACTATTTACTTATTCTGTTTCATGTTAGGAAGAAAAATATGTCTACAGTCTCGCAGAAGCTATTTCATACACCTTCCTAAGACTTAACTCTTTTCTATAAGAAGTATCAAGACACATCAAGCTAAATAGGCCAACCCTCTTTGGGACCTTGACTCTCTGCTTGACGGGGACTGGCGAATAGCAAGCTGCTTGTTTTGTTTTGCTTTCCACCCTTGGGAGTTTTTTCACCCTATGGAGGTTTGTTTTACTTTTTTTCCCCTAGAGAATTTTGTTTTATGTTTGTTCCACCCTACCATAGATAACACTAAAGTCGCCAGGACAACGTTTCTCTTCGATTTACAGACGTTTGGTGGCGTTCATACTTACATTTTTACATCCATGATTTCAGGAAAGTTAGAAAAGGCTATCTAGAGAGTCTGTGTCATTTTGTGTCTTCAGCTGTGTCATATTATGGCTATAAATGAACAAATTACTAAAATATCAACCGAGTGGCGACGTTGGTAACGGCTACACTAAGATCGCCTGCTAGTGCTTATGTTCTGAGTGTCCTCCGCCGTCGTCGTCGCCCGAAAACAAAACGAGTAGTGAAAATTGAAACAGTTTATACTTGCAGATACAAAGCATAAAACAACACTGGAACAGGGTAGATTATACAGTCATGATATAAAATACTGTGTATCATCTTCAGTGGCACATACAAATCAGTAGTGATGCTATAATTCGTAATATATGGCGCCTGGCGACATTAGTGCAGGAGGACATCAGTGTTATAGGGAGGGAGTTTTTTTTTTTTTGGTTTTCCCTTCGACGTAAAAAACAAACACAAGGTCTGAGGGACAGTATTTTTAGGTGTGTTTTATGCGTGAATGTGTAGGAATGTTAAAGTGAATTGGAACTTTATCTAAGGCTTCGTAGATATATCACCAACTGACTCCAGAATGCCGCGTTGCAAGTGAGTTA
>JACEEZ010010950.1:60000-62500 GCA_016584305.1 Chionoecetes opilio
ACTTTTGATTATAATCCTGCTGACGAGAAATATCATTATCAATAATCTGTGCTTTGTATCTAAACACTGCAAGAAGCTCTGAAATGTGAAATCACTGAAATTAGTTGAATCAATTAAGCATGTATAATGTGAGACATTGAAAGTCACCAATGTCATCTGAATGTTCTGCATTAAATGATGAATGAGTAAAACAACAACATGAGATTGGATGATGAAAGTTTGTGTTTTATTACATGTACACAATTTGCTATGCATTTATATGACAATGGTGCATGAATAACATCAAGAATGTGCTAAATTCAAGCCTTACCAGGTTTCTGCTCTAGTGGCATGAACACAATTATTTAAGGAATTAAGGTTAGGTGCAAATCACTATGATACGTTTCTATGAAAATTAGTGTTATAACAGCAATATTTATAAATGTTCAGCATGAAGATATATGTCAAGAGTCTTCTTATGTGTTTTATTGGATTCCTTGACCTCAAAAACATAGGTCAAGGCATCAAGATCAAGGCAATCGGGCTACTTAGAGCCGTTTTATGGGCAAAAATGTGTTTTGCGGCGGCTATTTTGAATTTCTTAATTTATGGCGGGAACCGCTGGAGTAACATCGTGGTTCCCGCAATTTTTTAAATCAGCACACCCAAAAACCCCCCAGGCAAAGTTTCATGCTTCTTTCCAGAAGTGCACAACTCTACCAAAAAATGTTACATTTCCGCCCCACTAATACAGGATCAGCCTTTGTAAGTTAAGGACAAATAATCACAGATTACCCATTGTAACAGGCAGGTTTACCAGAACCCCGAGGGAGCAAAGGTTTTGTAATAAATGTAATGATAACATTGTAGGAGACGAGTTCCATGTCTTACTCGAATGTACAAACCAAGATATTTCCGAGTTGAGGTTCCGTTATATACCTGAGTATTCTAGAAATAATCCCAGCAGGCCTAAGATGGCACAACTATTCAAACACAATAGATACAAAACACAACATAAAGCAGCATTGTTTGTCAAATCTGTATTTAGCTTTTTTATATAATTTGATGTGATATTCAAGAGAATATATTACACTGTATATTTTGATCAGGAGCTGTGCTCCATACTTTGTAACAAAGTCTGAGCATACTAAATCTTTGTCTTGCCACCCACCCCCTCTCTCTCTCTCTCTCTCTCTCTCTCTCTCTCTCTCCTCTCTCTCTCTCTCTCTCTCTCCTCTCTCTCTCTCTCTCTCTCTCTCTCTCTCTCTCTCTCTCTCTCTCTCTCTCCTCCCCCCCCCCCCCAAGGCTCGAAGGGTATCTAATGGACTCCTCTGTTCTCTAGTTACCAAAAGGGGAAGGTTTCAAGAAGGGGGAAAAAACGAAAACATATCTTTGCATTGACTGTTTTTAATTTGGTTTTTTTTCCCTTTCATATAGATGTCATGTATTTTTTCTCTTTAAAGTTTGATTCAGCGAAAGGATGTGTGCGGTTGTTGTTGTTGTCTCTCTCTCTCTCTCTCTCTCTCTCTCTCTCTCTCTCTCTCTCTCTCTCTCTCTCTCTCTCTCTCTCTCTCTCTCTCTCTCTCTCTCTCTCTCTCTCTCTCTCTCTCTCTCTCTCTCTCTCTCTCTCTCTCTCTCTCTCTCTCTCTCTCTCTCATTCTTCAGTTGTGTGAAAGCAATACGTGAGAAGAAAAGTGATTTTTCCTATTTGTATTATGCATAGTGGAGATGACAGGAGTTGGAGGAGGAGGAGGAGGAGGAGGAGGAGGAGGGGGGGGAAGTTAAGGAAATCGTAAAGGCGTGTATGAGGAGGAAGAAGACGTGAAGAAGTTTGAAGGAGTCATTGAACTGGACGGAAGATGGTAGTAGTAGTAGTAGTAGTAGTAAGTAGTAGTAGTAGTAGTAGTAGTAGTAGTAGTAGTAATGGTGGTGGTAGTAGTAGTAGTGGTAGTAGTAATAGTAGTAGTAGTAGTAGTAGTAGTAGTAGTAGTGTTAGTGTAGTAGTGCTGTAGTAATAGTAGTGGTAGTGGTATTAGTAATAGTAATAGTAGTAGTAATAGTAGTAGTAGTAGTAGTAGTAGTAGTAGTAGTAGTAGTAATAGTAGTAGTGTTAGTGTAGCAGTTGCTGTAGTAGTAGTGGGTAGTAGTAGTAGTAGTAGTAGCAGTAGTAGTAGTAGTAGTAGTAGTAGTAGTAGTAGTAGTAGTAGTAGTAGTAAAAGGCGGGGATTCGTGTGCATCAGACACGATGAGGTGAGGGATGTGACGGCCAGTTTGCTCAGGGAGGTGTGCCGCGACGTCTCCACCGAACCAACTATTCTCCCCCTGGATGGCGAACACATGCAGTACAGGAAGGCCAACACCGCCAACGAGGCCCGGGTGGACGTAAGTGCTCGTGGATTCTGGACTAGAGGACGGAGAGCCTTCATGGACATCAGAATCTTCGATCCGATGGCCGCCTGCCACCGGCAGATCTCCCTGAAAGCCGCCCACCAAAGGAATGAGCAGGAGAAAATCAGGGCGT
>JACEEZ010010950.1:72500-80000 GCA_016584305.1 Chionoecetes opilio
CCCATTAACTCTACCTTCGATTGCGAGTGCATCGGAGGACACAGGGGGGCGGCATGAGCCTCTAATCACAGGCGTCACTATAACAATCCTGCCTGCGCCACCACGGGCGAGGGCCAACCATCACAGCCCTCGAGTAAACCTCCAGGGCCTACCATCCCACCCCTGGAGGTCATACTTGATTCGGGTGCTATAGGCATAAATGTAAAAAAAAAAATTAATCTCACTCACAAACTCATACCTCATATCATAACGTATTTATCCTTATCCCACTCATGTCTCTCATACGTCCCTCTCTCTTCCCTCTATCCTTTTACTTTGCAATCCACTTATAACTTTCTTTAATCCTTATACTTTATCCTATGCATGCTTTCTCTTTATCCTTATTCCTCTCATGTCTCATTCATCCCTCCCTCTCTTCCTCTTTCTCTCCTTTTACTTCGCAATCCTCTTACTTTCTCCTCCTACATAATACTTACCAACTAGATCTCACTGCAACTTCTCCTTCCCTTCCAGATTTCGGTGCGTCATTCACCATGCATGGGCGCGGCGGCAACGGGGCGCCCTTTGCCTACAGATTCATCCCTTGCCTACTTGTTGATTCACGACATTTGCCTCATGACCTTCACCTGACCAATCTTGGGTCGCTCGGCTCGGCTACAAGTTTGATGGGTTTCTCGTGTCACCTTTTTACTGACTTCATGGAAAACGTGATACTCGTCTCTTAGATTACATGCATTTTCTTTCGGTCGTTTTTGTAAGTTTTCAGTTTTCCAGTTTTGTTTTGTTGTTGTTTTTATGTTTAGTTCAGTTATGTATTCCAGTCTTGTTATGTTAATCCTCCCAGTCTAGTTCAGTTATCCAGTTACTCCATCCAGTTTAGTTCAGTTATCCAGTTACTCCTTCCAGTCTAGTTCAGTTATCCAGTTACTCCATCCAGTTTAGTTCAGTTATCCAGTTACTCCTTCCAGTCTAGTTCAGTTATCCAGTTACTCCATCCAGTTTAGTTCAGTTATCCAGTTACTCCTTCCAGTCTAGTCAGTTATCCATTTACTCCTTCCAGTCTAGTTCAGTTATCCAGTTACTCTATCCAGTCTAGTTCAGTTATCCAGTTTTTCCTTCCAGTTTTGTTCAGTTATCCAGTTTTTCCTTCCAGTTTAGTTCAGTTATCCAGTTACTCCTTCCAGTCTAGTTCAGTTATCCAGTTTTTCCTTCCAGTTTAGTTCAGTTATCCAGTTACTCCTTCCAGTCTTGTTCAGTTATCCATTTACTCCTTCCAGTTTTGTTCAGTTATCCAGTTTTTCCTTCCAGTTTAATTCAGTTATCCAGTTACTCCCAGTTTAGTTCAGTTATCCATTTACTCCTTCCAGTTTAGTTCAGTTATTTCTTCCTTGGCATTGATCCAAATTTGACGTTCCTTCTGGGGGCAACAATACGCTATTCTCCTCCACTGCAAGCAACACACGAAGACAAACACAGGGATAAGTTGGCAAATTAATACTTCCTGCAACATGTATTCAACTTTGGGTGTGTTGCAAGACCTCTAGCATTTCAAAGCAGATTTTCCTTGACATGGTATGACAGTCTTCCCTCTTCACTCAAAGCAGATTTTCCCCTTATATTTTACATGGTGTGACTGTCTCCCCTCATATACACATCAATTTTTACATCATGTCTGTCTGCCATTTCAACTTATATTTTCGTGCACTGTATTCCATTTTGATAGAAAGCGATGTAATATTAACCAGGGACGGAGTATTCGTATTCGGTATTCGTATTTGAATACATTCGAATACAGTATTTAGCTGTATTCGTATTCGAATTCTTGGGAAAAGTATTTGTATTCGAATTCTTGGGAAAAGTATTCGTATTTTTTTAATAATCTGACGAATAATCCTAAATTTATTATCAGAAATAACAGAGTCGTTGTTCCTTACAACTCTAGCTTCCTGAGTGGACGTGTGTAGCAGGATTGCTAGATTTGCTTAAGGGCTCATCAGTATGCTGCCAATGCTTTGTGGATAGTGTAATGGATAATGGTTAATGGATAATGTACAGTAAATTCATGTTTTAACTTTTACACATACAAAATTGATACTTAATTTTCTCATATATTTTTAAGTTCATTTACCAAAAGCTTTTAGTTTTCATGTTGTCTTAGGTAATGCTTTTACATTACACAAACTCTCAAAAAATATAACTTTTCATTTACCTTTCATCAGTTTTCTTGGCTACACCACACGACCAAGAAATTTGTAAAATGCCATAGCTTCTTAATATCACCATTCTGCCTCACAAAAAGTGGCATAATAAAAATAGAAATCATTAAAACACCGACGAATAGAAGTGAGGTCTACAACATGGGATCACTAAGGACTGGGCTTACCATGATATATATTTTTTTTAATGATGTCTGGCACATTCCCCTTTTTTGGCATTAAATCAATCAATCACGATATATATTTTGTTGTTTCTTTCGTAACTGGTTACTGGGAATTTTGGGAATACAAACAAATATGTCCCTGCTGCACTTAATTAAGGTAGTTGTGATGGTTACAGATTTAGTTTCGTACACAAGTTGTTTCGTACCCAGGTTTTGTTAGTTGTTTCGTACACTGATTTTAAGTTTTTTCGTACATACCTGGTGTTGAATCGTAACTCTAGTAATAAAGTCCAACTCTGAGCTGAGTGTACGAAACGACTATGGTTTCATATAGACCACGAAACAACTTTTTGGTGTACGAATCTACTGGTGTACGAAACAGCTTGTGTACGAACTGACTGCACCCTGTTGTGAAATCCCTGTACTGAATACTGGCACCAGTCATGAGGCATTATTCATGAAGTCATTTTACCATTGCATAACTTTGGTACAGTGCTATACCGAGTTACATCAAGAAGTTCTTTTTCAGCGAAGAGTATTCATGAAGGCATTCATGAATACTTCCATGAATTATTCGTATTTGTGTTCGAATTGACAGTATTTCAGTGAATTCGTATTCGTATTTGTATGAATTTGAAGTATTCGTAGTCGTATTCGAATACACAACTCTTGTATTCACTCCCTCCCTGATATTAACGGAATCTGTCTGTACTGTCTCGATATACATTAAAATACTTATTCTCGTAGTTTTACTCGCAGTGTTAGGAATGTGTATATATTTGCGTTGACTTCTGTTGTATACGTGATTGAACAAGCTGCGATCCTTCTACTCCTCTCCGTGTGTTGGTGATCATATGTAAATTACAATTAATGTGATACTTTTATATATTCTTTAATTTTTTCATTACATTATCCTTAAACTTTTGTACACATCATTTGAGTGCCGTGGCATTTGAAACGAAAATATGCTATGTATTCAATTTGAAGAAGAAGAATATCTTATCTTATAATGATCAAGTTGGCTGAATTTTCTCCTAACAAGACACAAACATGGATTTGTTCTTTCTTTTGTTTACGTATTTATATATCCTATCAATGAAAAATCCTGCAACATGACTTTTTGCACTTTATTTTTCATTATATTTGTGTCTTATTATTATTTTTATTTTTATTATTTATTATTATTATTATTTATTTATTAGTATTTCTCTTGTCTTCATCTCCTTCCCTCTAAGGAATGTGGTAATCACGTGACTTAATGGCTAGCTCTCTCAATCAGTCAGTCAATCAGTCAGTCAATCAGTCCTGTTCCCTTTAGTCCCTCCCATCACCTATTTGATTTTCCTGCTTTCAGATTCCCACTCACTCGTCAACTCCCACTCATTCCCTCTCACTTATACATACCCTCTCACTCTTGCATTCCCTGTCTCCCCCCCCCCTCTCTCTCTCTCTCTCTCTCTCTCTCTCTTTCTTTTACCCCTCTTTTCTGTTCCGTATTTTATTTCTAACATATTTTATTTTATTTTATTTCAGGTAAGATAATTTTGGCCAGCTGATTAAACGCCTTCCAGCACAGGTGAGAAAATTATATTGAGAAGCAATGAGGTACCAGATGAAAGTGAGGCTATTAAACTGGTCTTTTAATTATTTATTTATATATATATTTTTTTTTTTTACGTTTTTGCGAATTTTTATGTTCGGATATTTCATTTGGTTTTTGTATATTTTATGGAATGTAGGTTATTTTTTTAGCTTTTGATTTTTCTTTTGTTTATTTCTATTATTGTTTATTATTATTATTATTATTATTATTATTATTATTATTGTTTGTAGTAATAGTATTTTTGTTGTAGTTGTATTAGTTAAGACTCGTTGTGGACTTGTATTGTTCTCTTCTTACTGCTGTTGTTGTTGTTATTGTTCATACTGCTTTTTTCAATATCTTTATTTTCTTGCTGTTGTTATTTTTATTGTTCTTACTAGCCTATTGTTGTTGTTTATTGTTCTTATTGGTGCTGTTGTTGTTGTTATTGTTATTCCTGCTGCTGTTGTTGTTGTTCTTGCTATTGTTGTTGCCCTCGGTGTGGACATTGCGGACTGAGGTGACAGGGAACGAAAGAGACACGCACAAAAATCAGGGACAGATTTATCTCATTTTTTGACGTTTTGTTGTTCGGGAAAAAAATGTTTTGAAAAGTTTGGGCGCGTTGACCTGACGGGCCGCCTTTTACCTGGCAGCTAATTAACACCCGTAACGAACAGCCTGCACCTGGACACGGACACACACACACACACACACACACACACACACACACACACACACACACACACACACACACACACACGCACACGCAGACACACACACACATACACACACACCACACACACACACACACACACACACACACACACACATATATACACACACACACACACACCACGCACACACACACATACTACACAGACACACGCACACACATGCACACACATCACACATGCACACACAGACACATACGCACACACACATACGCACACACACACACACACACACACACACACACGTACACACATACACACGCACACACATACACACGCACACACATACACACACACGCACAGACAAACACAAAAAAAACTCACGCAAAAAAAACATACACATACACACACACGCGCGCACACACACACACACACACACACACACACACACACACACACACACACACACACACACACACACACACACACACACACACACACACACACACACACACACACACACACACACACACACACACACACACACACACACACACACACACACACACACACCACACACACACACACACACCACACACACACACACACACACACACACACACACACCACACACACACACACACACACACACACACACACACACACACACACACACACACACACACACACACACACACACACACACACACACACACAACTGCAGCTAAAAAGAGAAAAGAAAAACTAACAGACACTCACTGAAAAAATATTGTTCATTATTTTTCACGTTGGTTGAATCGAGAAATTGTTAAATCACAAGGGTTGTAATTTTCATTTTGTTTCACTTTCCAATACTTTTGCTGTCTTTCTTTATCTTCTTTATACACTAGTTCATATTTGTATTTGTTTTGTTTTTCCAATTAAGACTGAAGAATAGCTATATAGAGAGTTTATTTATCAATTTGTCGTTCATTTTGATATAGGCGATCGAATTTAGGAAAAAAGAAAAAAAAAAACGTTCCATTTCTATTTCCAAAAGTTCAATTTCCTTTTATTTATCTTTTATATTTTCTATTTTTTTTATTATCATTATTTTCTTATTACGTTTTTCCAGCTTGAATCCGTTACTTCTTGTGCTCCCCTGGTTACTAGCCTATTCTTCTTGATCTTCATAAGTTCAAGAAAGACTTTTGAAAATTCCATGAAGCTTATGATTGGTTTTGTATTCACTGATCTTTTCTCTTTGTTTTCTCTTGTTTCTCGTTACCTACCTTTATTCTTTTATTTCTATCTCTTCAATATTATTGTATTCATCATGACTACCTTTGTCACCTTGTGGAGTGGATCAAAGAGATGAGAATTTAATATAACTAAATATAACATAACGTTTGTTCACTTCTAAAAAATTAACAAATCATAATTCCCTCTCGAGGCGTGTGTGTGCGTGTGTGTGTGTGTGTGTGTGCGTGCGTTGCGTGTGTGCGTGTGCGTGTGTGTGTGTGTGTGTGTGTGTGTGTGTGTGTGTGTGTGTGTGTGTGTGTGTGTGTGTGTGTGTGTGTGTGGGGTGTGCGTGCGTGAGTGCGTGGTGCGTGGTGCGTGCGTCGTGCGTGGTGTGTGTGTGTGGGGTTTTGTGTGTGTGTGTGTGCGTGGTGCGTGGTGGTGGGGGTGTGAGTGGTGTGTGTGTGTGGTGTTTTGGGTGTGAGTGCGTGTGTGTGTGTGTGTGTTGTGCGTGTGTGGTGTGTGTGCGTGTGTGTGTGTGGTGTGTGTGTGTGGTGTGTGTGTGTGTGTGTGTGCGTGTGTGTGCTCAGTATTATATATAGTCTACTCAATATTATATTTTTGCGCAGGTGGTCATTTTTAGATTGAAATTACCAACCTGCCGTGATATTAAGAAGAAAAAAAAGCTTCAAAGGCATGTACCGTCCAAAAAAAATCCTTCGCTTAAGGAGGGTGAACATGTCGAAACACGTTAAGCTCTTTTCTTATATATACATACGTAAGTGTGATAAATTACGCCATGTCGGGATTTTTTTTTTTTATTTTTGCTTTAGGAGGAGGAGGAAGTGAAGAAGAAAAGAAAGAAAGAAAAAAGGAGAAGGAAAGAAAAGGTGAAGAAGAAAAGGGGGAGGAGGAAGTAGAAGGAGAGGAAGAAGAAAAAAAGTTAAAAATAAAAGGAGGAGGAGGAGGAGGAGGAGGATGATTACATAGGATTACATAGGAGTAACAGACACCAGGAGACCTATTGGTCCATAGCGAGGGTATCTGCTGAACTACATACTACTAACTATCAACTACTTGTAAGAAAACAGTTGGAAAATGGTACCATGTCCCTAAAGAGGATAGGAACATGGAAGTTTCATAGTGCAGAATGAAAGGATATGAAAAATACTAACTACAACTACCACTACCACTACCACTACAACTAATCGATACGGGGGACTAGATACGAATTCGCACTATCAATACCCGTTTACTTTACAGTGCGCGTCAAGTCTGTTTTTGAATGTAGTTATTGTGTTGGCTCCGACAACATTTGCTGGTAACTTGTTCCATCGATCAACGACTCTAACATTGAAATAATTTTTACGGAGATCGGTGATGCAACGTTGACCGTTTAGTTTTAAACCATTATTTCTTGTTGTCACTTGAGTTGAAAGCTCGAATAGGTCCTCTTGATTAATGACATCAAAACCTTTTAGGATCTTATAGGTTTCTATCAAGTCCCCACGGATTCTACGATCCTTTAAGGAAAACATATTAAGTTTCCGCAGTCTCTCTTCATAAGATGAATTTCGCAGAGATGGAATTTGTTTGGTTGCTCTTCTTTGCACTGATTCCAATTTGGCTTGATCTTTACGAAACAG
>JACEEZ010010950.1:90000-92500 GCA_016584305.1 Chionoecetes opilio
GTCCTAGGGCCAGCGAGGGTCGGCGTTTTACGAAAGAGCGGATTGGCATATCAAAAGCGCGGCGGGTCATCATTGAAAGCGCGGATATATTTCTATCAAAAGCGCGGCTGAATTTGGTATCAATTGCGTTTTTTCACTCACTTGAAAGTCCGATTGTGTAGCAGTTCTTTAATGATCGTTCACCTCTTCCGTTAGCCAGACGTTATCATCTGTTGCCCCCTGCTTACCACGGGGAGGTGGAAGCAGGATTTTTAAGCAGGATATTGTTTTTCGTTCTTTATTGATCGCGTTTTTCATTCCTCTCTTCCATAAAAATAGTTTAAATAGTCCTTTATTTATCGCGTTAAAAAACTCAAAGTTACATGTTTGGTTCTTGCTGTGAATCGGTACCTAAAAAAACTTCATATAATTGTGTCTGCTTATTTCCCCAGAAATAAATTTGTTGTATTGTGCCATGGCATACTCTGTCCTGTCTCGTTCAACTTTCCGCATAGTTGCTGGTTTACCGATACTCCTGATCTTAATATAAGTAGCAGTCTGGAGCTTTCCTAGTACATCCATGAACACAAATATAGATGGATGGGATGTATAAAATTGTTCATTGAAATGAGCATGAAAAGATTCGGCAGAATTGTTGGTACGCTTTGTATTTGAGGAGGACTTCAGCCCAAAAGCACTGGAGGATATCTTGATTCTGCTGTTACATAATTATCAACCAGATAGTCCGCAAAGCGAGTACATCTCTCATCCTGAGGTGCGTCTGTCATTAATTCCTCGACGAAGCAATCTTCTACATCTGTTGGGTCAATGAAATGTAGACCAAATGATAATTTCAGCCACTGGCCTATGTCACTTTTGGTGTCCTTGTAATTCCTACTTAGGCCCAGGTTTTGAATTTTTCGCCACCATGCCTGCCCTAAATGAAATCTGCAACATTTGATGACTGCAGTTGGAAATATATATCTCAGAACAGTGAGCATGGCAAATTCAAAATCTGCATGTATCACTGAGTCTCCCAGTTGCATATTCCTTGCGGAACAAATGTCAATTAAACACTTCCACAGATTTCTATAAATCTCCTCAGATTGACCTGGCAAGAGGGCATACACTAATGGAATATAATGCCCATTACATAATCCATGTATGGTGTATAGTTGATAGAAGAACTTTGGACAACTCTTGAAAGTCCCATCAACGAAGATCTCAGCAGTGTTCGCCAGAAATGCAAGATTAGTTGTACATGAAATGATAACCATACCAGATTCTGGATTATTTTCAAGGATAAAATCTTCACCTTTGGTCGTAGTAGTAGTCATAGAATTTAGAGCATGATGTACTTCCTCACGAGTTTTAGGCAATACAGGATACACTTTCCGTCTTTCTCGGTATAATGATTGTGCTATAGATCTTAGATCACCAGATTCTAGCACATTATCAGAGAATGTATGCAGTTCCGTTCTAATGAGCTTAGAAGGTCTTGCCGTCATGTCATCAGTCGCCTACCGTTTCACTTGTGCACGTAGTTGCTGTCTTTCAAGCTTTCTTTCATCCTTGCCATGGTTATGTTCCAATTGTACCGGAACAATGGCAGTCATTGTGCTGTCTGTTTTAAGTCTACCTTTACATTTATTGTTGGTACATCTCCAAGAAAGATATCCATCCATCAATGTACTGTCCACTCTGTATATATATCCATCGAGCATCAAACACTTCTTGCCTTTGTTGGTCCGGGAAATCGTAAACTCCATAGCGGAAAATTATGACAACACAGGATGGAAGCACCGGACTGACTGGGCACCGTGGGCTCCAACAACTGTGAACACACTGTGAACACTCGTGAACAACTGTGAACTCCAACAACCAACGAGGCCACCGAGACGACACTCGCGGTGGTCTTGGTAAACACCGTGTGAAGCATTATGACCACCGAATGATAACTTAATGACATAGCGACGTGAACGGGATTAACCTTGCCGCGCATTTGATAGTGGTTTATAGGTAGAGTTCGAACGCGGCACTTTTTCGAATCCGCGCTTTGATATACGCCCGCGAGGGTCGCCCGGCCTCTACGCCGCGCCGTCAGATCAGATCAGATGATGTTGTTGGGGTGTTGCCTCCTGTAACGGCCCCATTTGTTTTGTTTACTATATTTTCTATTATTTTGTTTTTTTTGTTATTGTTGCTTTTGTTACTGTTGCTGCTGCTGTATAATGTTTTTTTTCTTTGTTCCACATCGATAACAATGTCCTCTTTGTTTTCCTGCGTGCTCCATGCTGGGTCAGTTGTTTGTGGGTCACGGCTCACCACACCGGATCGTTCTAGGGCGACCTTCCCAACCAACAAGCTAAACCTCTCCACCTATCCAACCTCCCCGAGCGCCGCTTTAAGTTAATGAAGGAATTAGTCTCGTAAGTGACGCCCGAGCTCTTCGCGACCAGTCATGCGAGACAACCCGGAGCGGGAAGAAAAAACGGGTGTAAATAGATGATGGAGCTGCAAC
>JACEEZ010010950.1:105000-112500 GCA_016584305.1 Chionoecetes opilio
TCTCTCCTCGATTCATCATCTCTCGATCGGTCTCTCGCTCCCTCTCACTCATCTTTCTCTCGTCGTCGACTCTCTCCACTCGTCTCTACTCTCGCTCTGTCCAATCCTCCGGGTGTCTCTCAGTCCATTGGTCTCTCCATCTCCTCTCGATCTCTGCTCTCTCTCTCCCTCTCTACTCCTCCCTCTATCTCCTCGACCTTCTCTTCTCCCATCAGACGCTCCTCTCTCAAGCGTCCCGAACTCTCTCCAACTCTCTCTCGACTCTCTCTCTCATCTCCTCATCTCGCTCTCCCTCTTCGTCCTCGTCCCTCTCTCTCTCACTCTCGTCTCTCCTTCATCCTCAATCTCTCTCTCTCTCTCTCCTCTCTCCTCATTCTCTCCTCTCCTTCGTCTCCGTCTCTTCTCTCTTCCTCACTCGTCTCTCTCTCATCTCTCGTCTCTCCTCTCTCTTTCATCAATACAGGGTCACTAGCTAACTAGCAGTCCACAGCGAGTGGACGTGCTTAGGTAATCGCTCCGCTGCCTTCTATAACTCCTTACTCACGATGGCTACTGCAGTTCTGAAGACTCTTCTTGCTTCTCAGACCAAGCCTATTCGAAGTTCACTGGAAGTATTTATACAGCAAGTAATGGAAAATTGCGTCACTTTCATACAAACTGTGACAGATCTAACGAAAAGCTTGGAGTTCACTCAACAGGAGGTTGTGGATCTGAAGCAGCAAAGTGAAAACATCAAGAACCAGGAAACTCAAATGTAGGAAAAAGACCAACGAGACATTGAGTTGAAAAGCTTGTAGGGAAGTGCACGCTTATCAAGGATTTATAAGATAGATGCAACTATCAAGAGGATTATAATCGCCGTAACAATCCTTCAGTTTCTGGGTATGGAAGAAAGACAGGGAGACGATACTGGGAGCAATCAGCCTGTCCTAGTGTCTAAAGTTATTGAGAGAAGCTTCAACTACCGGACATCCGCTTGGAACGAGCACCCGGTGGGACAGCGTCTAGATCACCGAGACACGCCCCTCATTGCTCGTTTTTACATGTTCTTGACCGTGAGGCGGTGATGATGAATGTTCCCACACTGAAGGTAACAAGATCTTCATAATGAATACTGCCCAGCCTAACCAAATGTACGGAGCTCAGCTCCCTATGCTAAAACATTGCAAAAGTGAGGGAAGATAGCGTATTTTCGGCACACCAAACTAGTGATCAAGAATCAGACCTGGTTTCGAATGATGCCTCGTGAAGCAGCTAGAAGAACGTTGTCACTCTGCCAGGGCCGGCCCCACCCGCTCAGTGAAGCCAGGGATGGCAACGAGAGATGGTTATTTAGGATTAACTAAAACCGCTTCTACTGTTACTAATGACAGTCTCACACCAACGCCGCGTCTTCACCAGTGCTGAAAAAAACACCTTCAGTCCGCTGTCACCGAGACTACTGGCTGCTGCTATACTAAGACCTGGGATCCCCACGTGCTGACGAGGGTGCTGGTGAACGTCAGCTTGTTTGAAACCCTACAGGTGCCCCGCTGCACCAGGGAGGGAGCGGCTTCGGGTCGTCCAGAGGGGGAAGCGTATCACACGACAAACAGAAGCCTAAAACCTGCACGAACAGGCTGTTTAATAAAAAAAAACCTCTCGATTGGTAAAGTACAATCATCTACTTCATACTCTACTTCCTATCCTTTTCATGGATATGAATCAAAAGTTTTTTCCTTTCCCAACTTAAGTGATATTGATTTAGTTGTGCTTTGATTAATGACTCATCTTTTTTCCTTTACATGTTATTAACAGAATGGACTTTTGATTCAAGTATCTTACGGCATCGGCGGGGACCCTATTGAGGATAATGTGTGAGTAACCGTTCAGTGGATCCAGATCCATTTGTAATTATTTTCTTCAAGATGATGATTTCAAATCTAAAATTGTACAGTCCTCTAGCAAACAGTTTGATAAATTTTGTCCTATAATATTAGCAGTGTAGCCCTCATCTTGAATCCTTTTTAGATCATGTTTTAAGTCCATCTGGTATAAGATTTGATTGTCCTGTTTTGTTGAAACTCGCCTAAACGATGAAATATGTCAACCTTATAGTTGTTTTGAACGGTTTATTCTGCCATTAAGAATAATACTACACGAGGTGGAGGTGTGGCAATATACCTTAAAAGTCCTTGCAGGTGTACCCCTTACGAGGTCTCTTTGCATGCTACCTCACATTCAATCCTTATTTTTGGAACTCAACAGCCCCATTACATTTATAAGAGGAATTATTTTATAGACTCCCAAATTCTAATCTTAGTGAGTTTCCCTTCTGTCCATGGAGAATATTTAGACTTTTTATCAAAATTCAACATGAAATGTCTTAATGGGCGATTTATATAATTTGCTAAAAAAGCAATGATATCATGTTTGCAACTTTTATTAATTTGCTTTTTTTTTCTCTTTCCCCCCATTTTTTTTACTCCCGATAAATAAAACCTACTAGTCACTAATAACTCTGCTTTCATTAATAGATCACCATTTGGTAATGAATTTCCTTAATTACCAAAGAGTGGTATATTGTCTACTTCCATCAGTGACCACTTTCCAATTTTTAGCATATTTTCTGTTCCACATTAATAGTACACATTGTTTCTCTATCCTAACCAGAAGTAATATCACTGATACTTCATCGATGCCTTTAGAAATGATTTGAAGATTATAAATGGGAATTGGAGTTAAAGCCAGAGTTGATGAAACTTTGATATATATATATGAATAAGTTCAAATTCCCATCTAAATATGAACACTTTCCTGTTAAGAAAATTTTAGTTAAGGACAAACACCTAGTAAGACTTATAATCACAACAGCAATCAGGAATTCCATCAAACAATCGTAACAGATTGCAAAAATTATACGCTAAGTTGACCACTAACTTACGAAAAGAATATTCAAAAACGGTAGCAGGAACTCATTAACACTATAATTAGGGCAGCTAAAGACAATCCTTTTAGGTCCAGACTACGGCAGAAAGCAGTGATGGCAAAAAATAACTTGGAGTCTTGTTCATATCTACTGTGAAAGAACCAGTCAAAATTACCACCTTCTATCATTTTTATTGCAATAAACACCATCTAACAATAACGAAATTGCTACTGCATTTAATGATTATTTTAGTATGTTGCTACTCAACTACTCAGAGATTGTGCCAAGTGCTACTTCATTTAGACAGTACCTACCTGACCCTGTACCCTTTCATTTTTCCTTCGACCTACATCAATCCAAATCGAAATCCATTTTAAAAAAAACCTTAAGACAACTTCGCCAGGCTATGAATGATATTAATTTAAAGTTATAAAACAATGCAGCTTGGAAGTCTCTAACTTTTTAGATTATATCATAAATCGTCCGTTTAAAGAAGGTAGTTTTTCCAAAAACGTTACAATTAGCAAAGGTGGTTTCCCATATTTAAAAAAGGTGAGGAAGTCTCTCTTTAGTACATTACAGACGTTTCTATCCTTTCAAGCTTTAGTAAAATCTTTGAGAAAACTGTTGTAGAGCAGATTAGTGAGTACCTGTCCAAAATTTTACATGTACTAACACAATTTCATGATGGCTTTCAGCCCCAACTATAGTACAGAAGTTGCAATCCATCACCTTTGTAATAGTATTTATACTCATTAGACCAACAAAATTCATCAAATTAACGTATTGTGTGACTTATCAAAAGCGTTTTGACACCATTCTCTCATCCTATTTTATTAAGAGAAATTGAAAACTTATGGCATTTCGTTGTGGCCCGGCCCGGCATATGACGGTTCAACACTACTTAAGCACAGAAGACAATACACTGTATATAATAAATTCTGCATTTCACTGAATCAATCTGCTATGGTGTACCACAAGGTTTCATTTTTTAGGCCGCAGTTTTGGTTTCTTATCTATATCTGACATTTTTTAAAAACGTTGTAGTAATAAATTGGGAGTTTTTTGCTTTTTGCTGATGCACCTCCATAATATATATTCAGGGGGGGGACAAGATTCCTTGGTGAAATAGAGAATATTCTAAAAACTCAAGAGTTAATTAATGTATCACTGGATAAAAAGTCAATGACTAACACTGAACATCTCGAAACATGCTACATGTTATCCCCACACCTCTAATGACTAGTGCCAAGGCCCATATTGCGTCAAATAAATTATTTATCCTTGTGTAAAGTTTTGAAGAATATAAATGTCCTAGGTATAACCATTTGACAATAAATTAACATGGAGATCACAAATAAATCAATTATGGTACTAAAATATCTACAATTACTGACACTGGCGTTTTTATATAAAATTCGTAGCTGTATCCACTTTTTGGAGTGATTATTCAAATATATTTCTCACAGGATATCATATCTACTGTATTGTTTCAACAATTTTGGGTGGAAGCATATAAAACACATGTGGAAATAATTTTATTTATTTCTCATTTTTCTATTTTTTTATTGCCCGCCCTCCCTCCCTCCCATTAGGACGGTGATAGGTAACAGTGTCAACCTACAAAAACTCATCGATAAGGTTTTTGACTCTCTCTCTCTCTCTCTCTCTCTCTCTCTCTCTCTCTCTCTCTCTCTCTCTCTCTCTTCTCTCTCTTCTCTCTCCTCATCTCTCTCTCGTCTCATCTCTCTCCTCTCTCTCTCTCTCTCACTCTCGTCTCTCTTCTCGTCTCTCGTCTCTCGATCTCTCTCTCTTCTCCTCTCTCTCTTCTCCTCTCTCTCTCTCCCTCTCTCTCTTCTCCTCTCTCTTCTCTTCTCCTCTCTCTCTCTCTCTCTCTCTCTTTTGCAGGTGTTAAAAACTTGAATTGCTTTTAACAAGGATTTTAACAAGGAATGGATAGGTGACATTGCTTTCAACAAGTCTTTCAACAAGGAATAAAATTAAGAAAGAAAAAATAGGAGGAAAGGAAGAATTATATATACATTATACATACATAATCCATATTTTTGGATATTTATTTGCTTGCTTTCCTTCCTCGTATTCACCACAGCGTCTGTTTTATGACGGCGGGTTTTTATTGCATTTTTTATTACTATTTTATATTTGGCTCAGGAAAGGAAAAAAAGAAAAAAACAATAAAATGTACAGGAAAGGGGAGTGGAAAGATGCATAATTCAAAAGGGGATTTACAACCAATCTCTCATATTCCGCAATGCATGTATGTGTGTGTATGTATGTGTATATGTGTGTATGTGTGTAATGTTTGTATGGATTTATGGATGTATGTATGCATGTGTGTATATAGATGGATGGATGGATGGATGGATGGTGTTATGATGGATAGATAGATAGATAGATAGATAGATAGATGGGTGAATGTATGGAAGTCGGCGGGCACAGCAGGTTTATTTGGCTCTAGTCAGATCTCACCTAGACTATGCGGTTCAGTTTTGGTCTCCGTATTACAGGATGGATTTGTTAGAATCATTGCAGAGAAGGATGACCAAAATTATTCATGGGATGCGTAACTTTAGTTATGAGAAGAGAGTGGAGCTATTAAAGTTACACTGACTCGAGAGGCGTAGAGTAAGGGGTGATCTGATAGAAGTATTTAAGTGTATAAAAGGGATACCGATAAAGGCGATGTGGAAAAGTTCTTGACGGCTATTAAAGCAGGGTAAGAACAAGAAGTAAACGGATTCAAGCTGGAAGCGTAGATTTAAAAAGGAAATAGGGACAAACTGGTTCATTCACAATAGGTGGTGAATGATTGGAATGGACTTAAGTAAGTCGTCAGGTGTGTCCAATGCGGGTGTCTATTGGAGTCTTTAAAGGATCTGATAATTCATGGATGGGAAGTAGAGCTTGGGGGAGATGGGTGGAAGGGGATGGGGGGGGGGGGGCGATGGGGGGGTATAATGGGGGGGATATAGCTAGAGTAGAGTTAAATAACAGGACTACCTCGTGTAGGTCTCACGGCCTCTTGGATCTTCCTGTATTTTCTTAGTTCTTAATGTTCTTATGGGTCGGCGGGCACGGCAGCCCTCGCCCCGCGGAGGCGGGGCCGAGCCACGGGAGACTCGCCCGCGGAAGTCAGCGAAGCACGGGGAGGCCTTCGCCCCGCGGAAGGTCGGCGGGCACGGGGCCTCGGTCCCTGCGGAGCGGCGGGCACGGGAGCCTCGGCTCCCGCGTAAAAATCGGCGGGCACGGGAGCCTCGGCCCCGCGGAAGTCACGAGCACGGGAGTCTCGGCCCCGCGGAAGTGGTCGGGGCGGGCACGGGAGCCTCGGGCCCGGCCCCCCCCCCGCGGAAAGGTCAGACGAGCCACGGGAGCCTCGGCCCACGCGGGAGGTCGGCGTCACGGGAGCCTCGGCCCCCGCGGAAGTCAGCGAGCACGGGAGCCTCGCCTCGGCCCCGCGGAGGTCGGGGCGGGCACGGGAGCCTCGGGTCACACCTCGCTCGGCCGCCCCCGCGGAAGTCGGCGGCACGGGAAGCCTTCGGGCCCCTCCAGCGGGAAGTCCAGCGAGCACGGGAGCCTCGGTCGGCCCAGCGGGTCGGGGGGCGGGGCACGGGAGCCTCGGCCCCGCGGAAATCGGGCCCCGCCGGAAGGAGTCAGAGAGCGGGGACACGGGAAGCCTCGGCGGGCCCCCCCGCGGAGGTCGGGTGGGCGGGGCACGGGAGCCCTCGGGCCCCGCCCCGCGGAAGTCAAGATCGAGCACGGGAGCCCTTCCGCTCCAAGCGGGAGCCTCGCCCGCGGTGAGGGGGGGGGGGGTCGGGGGGGGGCGAGGCGGGGCACGGGCCAAAAGCCTTCTCTATGTAAAAAAGCCTGAGTCCTTCTTCTGGGGAAGCGCCGCGGGATGGACGTGGACGTTCACGAGCTGATTCCCTCTGGCTTCCCGGCGAGTCCAAGTAGGAGCCGTGCCGAGAGGCTTTCATCAGCATGTTAGGATGTCGGGGCGGGGACGACGGCGGCGGCGGGCGGTATAAGATATACTGTTTCTTTGGAAATGTTTGTTCTATAATATATCAAATAAAAAACCGTAAAACCCACTAAAGAAATTGCATTATGAGACTCTCAAGAAATATGCCCATAACTTAAAACTCTTCGGCCATTTTAATATTTTAACCCCTCGCAAAACATTTACATGGTGATACCATAGAGCGGAATTAATTAGCTTTCATTGTTATAATTTTTGTTTTCTCTGATAAATGAATTGAACCATAACATACACATTAGTTCGCGTTAACTAAATAAATAACAACATCATCAAACGTGGAAAACCCTTACAACCCACCACCCTACCACCCCGCCCCCGCCAACCTACCGCCACGCTTTCATTCATGACCTTTTTTTTTTTGTTAGTTAAACGCTAATTTATGTATGGTTCTAAATAATTCATTTAAAAATCAAACTAAAACGACGAAATATAAACAATGGAAGCTAAATTAAATGTCCAGGCTTCTATTGATATTCTTCTCCATGTAAAATGTTTTTTGAGCAAAATATTAAATGGCGAAGGGTTTAAAAGTTCA
>JACEEZ010010950.1:117500-140000 GCA_016584305.1 Chionoecetes opilio
AGAGAAACAGAGATGAACAGTTACTGTGGGAGCGATGCAGCGCGCGTCGCCGAGGTTCGCAAGGCTGCCGCGGTGCTGGAGCGACAGCTGGTGGTCATGAGGCGGGAAGGGTCTCGCGTGGCGCCCCGCGGCAACACAGCCCCGCCACCAGGACGAACCCCGCGTCATGACACAGAAGTGGATAAGGATTATAACAGTGTCACTGCGTCTGCTGGAACACTGACCAATACCGAGAAGCCCGCAGCCTGTGTGAAGGACCAGGCGACACAGACAGGCTGTGTGCGTGGCCTGGGTGTGGACACAGCGACACAGACAGGCTGTGTGCGTGGCCTGTGTGTAGACACAGCGACACAAACAGACTGTGTGCGTGGCCTGTGTGTAGACACAGCGACACAAACAGACTGTGTGCGTGGCCTGTGTGTAGACACAGCGACACAAACAGACTGTGTGCGTGGCCTGTGTGTAGACACAGCGACACAAACAGACTGTGTGCGTGGCCTGTGTGTAGACAAGGCGGTGCAGACAGGCAATCGCGGGATTTTATACGCAGACGAAGGGACGCAGACGGATCGCACTTGGCGGTCTGAGGACAGGGAGACTCAGACGGGTGACATTAAAAGCCAAAGTCCCGTCATCCCACACACTGTGAAGGACTCTAACTTCCTGGAGGGAGAATTGCCCGTGCAGCAGGAACGGCTGGTGCCCGTCCCGGCCTCTACTGGTCCAGGAATCGGCACCACGGGACTCTGCTCCTGTTCCCGAAGAGGTATCCGCAATGCCAGTCCCGGAAGGCTATTCTCCCTTCCCTGAAAACACGTCCTTACTGTCAGACTTTTACTCGCTCACACCGTCTGCGTCATCGGGCTGCCAACAAGAGCAGGGGATCCTCTTCAGCGAGTTCTTCAGGCGAGGACTTCCAGAGTTACCCTGGATAGATTATAGCACCGCCCTGCAGCCCAAGGTCGTGATTGTGCTGGGCAAGGGCGCTTCTGGACAGGTCGATTTAGTCGACTATGGCGGCGAGCTGCTGGTCCGGAAGCAGTACTTCGCCGGGGGCATGTACGAGATTTACGCCCTGGCAATGCTGCAGGGGGCGGGCGGCGCGCCCCTGGTTAAGGGCATCATCAGGGAGCCGCTCACCCTGTACATGTCCTACTGCGGCGTCGTGACGCTGAAGGACTTCCTTATGTCCAGACCGCCGTGCGAGTAGCTGCTTGGCGTGTTGGTGGACCTGTGCCTCAAGGTGGAGGAGATGCACGGCGCGGGGCTGGTCCACCTGGACCTTAAGGTGGACAACGTCATGGTGCACCAGTCTGGACCTGACACCTTCCAGGCGCGCATCATTGACTTCAACCTCGCCGCCCTGCCCGGCCAGCGCATGCCCTTCTCAGACCTGGACCTGAACCACTACGACTGGATGTGTCCTCAGGCGGCGACAGGCGGCACCGTCACGTTCGCTGCCGACATCTACTCGCTGGGCCGCCTCTTAACCAACGTGGTGCAACACCGTCTGCAGCACCACCCCGCCGCGGCGGTGCTAGCAGCTGCTGGCCGGCAAGGCGCTCGCCGAGGACCCGGCACACCGCCCCGCCCTCGCTGTCATCATCGCCTCGCTGCGGCGCTGCGGCGAGGAAGACTACTGAAGAGGCTGAATTAATAACAAACAAGTGGAGTCGCGTTGAGTCAATAGAGAGATTCGTGAGTCATCTTGAGTCGCCACTTTGGTGCACAATAATTACAATGCATGTTGTCTGTAAGCGTTCACGCCAGGCGAGTGGCGGCAACGCGCCTCACGCTGAGTAACAGGAGACTCCTTGATTCCAGGAGGTTTTGGAGCTGCCTGGAGAAGGTCATCCGCCCTTTTGCAGTCATCATATCATGTTCTTGAGTTCTGTGTTCTTATGTCTTCTAACTTTTAAAAGGTATTCTACAATTTCATAATACATAGCTTATGCAATTATTGTCCCCCTTGAGCAAAGGGATGAGGTGTGAATAACACACACACACACTTTTTTTTTCTCTTTCTCTCTTTGATGTGCGTTTGTATATTTTCATGTGCGCGCATGTGTGTGTGCATGTGTGTGTGTGTGTTTGTGTATTTGTGTGTGCGTGTGTGTGTGTGTGTGCGTGTGTGTGTCTGGCAACGCGAGGCAGAAACTGCTGACGCCCAAAACTACGTATATTGTGGAAGGGACAGAGGCGTGGGCTCGGATATTGCTTCTTCTTCTTCTTTCCTTCATTTCTTTGGTTTCCCCTCTTCTTTCCCTCCTCCATCATATTTTGTTTGTCTGTGTGTGTGCGTGTGTGTGTTTGTGTGTGTGGTGTGTGTTCCTCTCCACTACATTCTCTATCTTTCATTCTGTAGCTGTCTGGCTGGCTGGCTAGCTGACTGTCTGTCTCTCTGTTTGTCTGTCTGTCTGGCTGTCTGGCTGTCTACTCTTGGGTGTCATCTGCCATCCATATGTGTGAGTCTGGAACAGTCCACCATAAATATATATATATATATATATATATATGATAAGCTATATCTTTAAATATATTTTTCGGCTTGTGTGTGTGTGTGTGTGTTGTGCTTGTTGGGTGTTGTGTTTGTGTGTGGGTAGTTTGTGTGTGTTGTGTGTGTGTGTGTGTGTGTGTGTGCAGGAGGGGCTCGGTTGACAGTACATGGTATGGAGAGAGAGAGAGAGAGAGAGAGATTGTGTTTTCATTGTTTTCTCAGGTGGGACAGAATTAATTGAGTTGGTACACACACCTGCAGCCTCGCCTCAGACAATGGACCAGGTTCGATACCCGTCCCTGTCTTTCTTTTGTTGTTATTTTCTATTGTTGTTTTTTAAGATTTCTGAATTCATTGACTTTTCCTTCAGTAATTATATAAACGAGTATTTACTGATGAGCGTTCTTGCAAACATGCTATGGATGGGAATACAACTTTGGGTATGGGTACGTTCTCGCTCTCTCTCTCTCTCTCTCTCTCTCTCTCTCTCTCTCTCTCTCTCTCTCTCTCTCTCTCTCTCTCTCTCTCTCTCTCTCTCTCTCTCTCTCTCTCTCTCTCTCTCTCCCCCCCCGTCTGACGACTCACATTAAAGAGACCATTTCGTATCCTGAAGTAATGGCCCGGCTGTCTGTCCTCCCCCCCTTCACCCCCCTCCCCCCTCCCCCCTCTTCCCTCACCCTCCCCTTCATCACCCCGACCTCAACCCCCTTCCACCCCCCTGCGGCCTCGACACAGGGAGTGAGGGGGCGGATGATAACAAGCGATCGGATCCACACAACCCTGCCAGACAAACTTTTAAGAGAGGATGAAGGAGGTGGGTTTAGGATATTGGATTGTGGGTGAAAAAGAGAGAGAGAGAGAGAGAGAGAGAGAGAGAGAGAGAGAGAGAGAGAGAGAGAGAGAGAGAGAGAGAGAGAGAGAGAGAGAGAGAGAGAGAGAGAGAGAGAGAGAGAGAGAGAGAGAGAGAAAAAAAAAGTACTATAGTTTGTGGTTAAAGGAACAAATATATTAGTAAATCGCATGAAGGAAATGATCCGAAAATTGAACAAGTCATAGCCTATGTATTTTTATTCTCAGGCAGGTGGAAATTCAGAGTCTGTTAATTTTCTTACGTAATGTCCCAGGAGTCAAGTCAGTTACTCTTCCATTTTAACCCATTCACGCCCAGTTCTTTCCTTTGATATATAAAATTGTCTGTTGTTAGCTATACATTTACGAAAAAGTAACTGAATATATCAAATTAGCTAGTAGACAAGGATAATAAACAGGTCATATCTTTTAAATATTGCTTATGTTCATGAAAATCGTCTAATGGTGGTTATATTATACAATGAAAATTACGTTTAGATCCTTTGCATGCTTCCACTGATCCTCTGTCATCGTAAAATCAGAGCGAGACATGTTACAGATGAAAATTGTAGGAATTAAACTGGAGCTTTCCTTTTGCCGAATGGATTTTTTTCTTTTTCTTTTTTAGGAAGATCTAATGAACTATGTAAATGGAAAGAAAAAATTATCAAGGCAATGAAAGTAGGAATATACATTAGATTCCCGGGTCATCCATGATACTCTTAGGTAAGGTATTTTATCGGTAACCTCTTCGTACTTACAACTTTATATAAAAAAAAAAAATGTACGTATTAGAGATAACAAGAACCCAGGAAAATTTCAGCACCAGCTCCTGCCTCGAATGTAATATTGACCACATTGTTACCATGGAAAACAGAACACAGAAAAAGAACAATAAAAAAAAGAAGTTGAGGCGAGGCTGTCACGTCTGTCTGTCAGGCATCACCGGAAACTATGTCAACATAAATAAAAGAGAAAAGAAGAAAAGCGAAAAAACATGGCACCACAAAAAGAACGTCAACCATAAAAGAGAAAGAAGAAAAAAACGATAAGAAGAAAAAAGAAAAAACATGGCACCACAAAAAACACGTCAACCATAAAAGAGAAAGAAAAAAAAATGATAAGAAGAAAAAAGAAAAAACATGGCACCACAAAAAACACGTTTACCATAAAAGATAAAGAAGAAAAAAACGATAAGAAGAAAAACGAAAAAACATGGCACCACAAAAAACACGTTTACCATAAAAGATAAAGAAAGAAAAAACGATAAGAAGAAAAACAAAAAAATGGCACCACAAAAAACACATTAACCATAAAAGATAAAGAAGAAAAGAGATATATCCAAGAAAAAAAAATGTATATGGAAGACAAACCTTTGAAATCGATAAACAAATAAGTGGAAAAAAGAATAAAAAGCCAGAAAAGATGGAAAGTCAGGTCTCTCTCTCTCTCTCTCTATCTCTCTCTCTCTCTCTCTCTCTCTCTCTCTCTCTCTCTCTCTCTCTCTCTCTCTCTCTCTCTCTCTCTCTCTCTCTATCTCTCATTCATTTTATCTCTTTCTTTAGGTTATTTTATTCATGTATCTTGGTTTTTTTCGATATTTGAACATAGTATACGTATTTGATTTAACTCTCTCTCTCTCCTCTCTCTCTCTCTCTCTCTCTCTCTCTCTCTCTCTCTCTCTCTCTCTCTCTCTCTCTCTTCACCATCACCCACGTTTTCACAGGAATTATGTCTTTTCTTTCTTTTTTTTCCTTTTTTACCTCGCTCAGTTTTGTTCTCTTGTAGCAGGTGGCTTTGATGGCTTTCTCTACGGCTCAATTGACTGGCAGATGACACGTACCAGCCTCTCTCCCCCCCTGTGTGTGTGTGTGTGTGTGAGGGGAAGAGGGATGAAGTGTTTCCTTTTTTCACATCCAACTTTAATTTGTGTGCCAGTCGAAGGAAGTGCTGAAAAAACAAAAATATGAGGAAGAGGATGTTTATTTCGTCTCTTTCCTTTTGGTCTTATACTATGGTATTGAGAGCCTGCACTAAACAAAGACTGGGGGGGGGGGGGGTATAGTAGAGGCAAGACTTGAGAAGGGGGGTTAATGGGGGGCTTGTAAGACAAGGACTGAGAAGGGGGGTTTAATGGGGGGTATGTAAGCAAGGACTGAGAAAAGGGGGAGGGTTAATGGGGGGTATCGTAAGACAAGGACTGAGAAGGTGGGTTAATGGGGGTTAGTAAGACAGGACTGAGAAGGGGGGGTTTGGTTTAATGGGGGGCTATAGTAGACCAAGACTGGAGGGGGGTTAATGGGGGGCTATAGTAAGACAAGGACTGAGAAGGGGTTTTAATGGGGGGTATAGTAAAACAAGGACTGAGAAGGGGGGTGTACAATGGGGCTATAGTTAAACAAGGACTGAGACGGGGGGGTTAATGGGGGGGATAGTAAGACAAGGACTGAGAAGGGGGGTTTATGGGGGGATATAGTAAGACAAGGACTGATAAGGGGGTTAAATGGGGGGTACAGTAAGACAAGGACTGAGAAGGGGGTTTATGGGGAGATATAGTAAGCCGACTGGAAGGGGGGTTAATTGGGGAGATATAGCAAGACAAGGACTGAGAAGGGGGGTTTTAATGGGTGGGATATAGTAAGAACAAGGACTGAGAAGGGGTGTTAAATGGGGGGTAACAATAGAGACAAGGACTGGAAGGGGGGTTTATATGGGAGATATAGTAAGACAAGGACTGAGAAGGGGTTTATGGGGGAGTATATAGTAAACAGGACTGAGAAGGGGAAGGTTAATGGGGGAGATATGTAAGACAAGGACTGAGAAGGGGGGTTTCTGGGGAGATATAGTAAGACACGGAACTGAGAAGGGGTGGGGTTAAGGGGGAGATATAGTAGAACAAGGACTGAGAAGGGGGGTTAATGGGGGGGTACAATAAGAAAGGACTGAGAAGGGGGGTTAATGGGTATACTAAACAATGACTGAGAGAGGGGTTTAATGGGGGGTTATAGTAAGACAAGGACTGAGAAGGGGGGTTTAATGGGGGGGTACAGTAAGACCCGGACTGAGAAGGGGGGTTATGGGGGGGATATAGTGACAAGGACTGAGAAAGGCGGGGTTGTAATGGGGGGATATGTAAGACAAGGACTGAAAGGGGGGGGTCTTAATGGGGGGATATAGTAAGACAGGACTGAGAAGGGGGTTTTAAATGGGGGGCTATAGTAAAGACATGACTTGGAAGGGGGTTTATGGGATTATAGTAAGACAAGGACTGAGAAGGGGGGTTTTATGGGGGATATATAAGACAAGGACTGAGAAGGGGGTTATGTGGGGGTATAGTAAACAAGGACTGAGAAGGGGGGTTAATGGGGGGGAATAGTAAGACAAGGACTGAGAAGGGGGGTTAATGGGGGGCTATGGTTAAGACAAGGACTGAGAAGGGGGTTTATGGGGGGGATATAGTAAGACAAGGACTGAGAAATGGGGTTGTATGGGGGATATAGTAAACAGGACTGAGAAGGGGTTTATTATGTGGGGATATAGTAAACAAGTACTGGAGGGGTGTTTATTGGGGGATTAGTAAGACAAAAGGACTGAGAAGGGGGTTTATGGGGGGGTATAGTACGACCAGGACTGAAAAAGGGGGGTTTTATGGGGGATATAGTAAGACAAGGAACTGAGAAGGGGGGTTAATTGGGGGGTATATTAAACAAGACTGAGAAGGGGGGTTTAATGTTGGGGATATAGTACGACAAGGACGAGAAGGGGGTTTAAATGGGGGATATAGTAGACATAGACTGAGAAGGGGGGTTTAAGGGGGGGTACAATAAGACCAGGCTGAGAAGGGGGTTTATGGGGAGATATAGTAAGGCAGGACTGAGAAGGGGGTTAATGGGGGTATAGTAGACAAGGACTGAAGAATGAGGTTTAATTGGGGGGGGGGGGGGGTACAATAAGACAGGACTGAGAAGGGGGGTTTATGGGGGAGATATAGTAAGACAAGGACTGAGAAGGGGGGTTTATGGGGGGGTAATAGTAGACCAAGGACTGAGAAGGGGGGTTTAATGGGGGGGCTATAGTAAGACAAGGACTGAGAAGGGGGGTTTATGGGGGGATATAGTAAGACAAGGACTGAGAAGGGGGTTAATGGGGGCTTATAGTAAGACAAGTACTGGAGAGGGGGTTTTACTGGGGGGATATAGTAAGACAAGACTGAAAGGGGGGTTTAATGGGGGGCTATAGTAAGACAGGAATGAGAAGGGGGGTTTAATGGGGGGTATATAGTAGACAAGGACTGAGAAGGGGGTTAATGGGGGGGTACAATAAGACAAGGAACTGAGAAGGGGGTTTAAATGGGGGGGATATAGTCAAGACACGGACTGAGACTGGGGGTTAATTGGGGAGATATGTAAGACAAGGACTGGGAGAAGGGGTGTTTATGGGGGGGATATAGTAAGACAAGGACTGAGAATGGGGGTTAATGGGGCTATAGTAAGACAAGGACTGATAAGGGGGGTTTATATTTATGGGGGGGATATAGTAAGACAAGGACTGAGAAGGGGGGTTTATGGGGGGCTTAGTAAGACGGAACTGATAAGGGGGGTTTATGGGGGGGATATGTAGACAAGGACTGAGAGGGGGGTTTATGGGGGGCTAGAGGAAGACACGGATGGGTGTTTATGGGGGGATCTAAGTAAGACCCGGACGAGAAGGGGGGTTAATGGGGGGTATAGTAAGACCAGGACTGAGAAGGGGGTTTATGGGGGATATAGTACGACAAGGACTGAGAAGGGGGGGTTAATTGGGGGAAGATATAAGTAAGACAAGGACTGAGAAGGGGGGTTAAATGTATATTTTTTTACAAGTAAAAATTAATGGGGGGGATAAGTAAGACAAGGACTGAGAAGGGGGTTAATGGGGGGCTATAGTAAGACAAGGACTGAGAAGGGGGGGGTTTATGGGGGGATATAGTAAGACAAGGACTGAGAAGGGGGTTTACATGGGGGGCTATAGTAAGACAGGAACTGAGAAGGGGGGTTTTATGGGGGGGATATAGTAAGGACAAGGACTGATCAGGGGGTTCATTGGGGGGATATAGGTTAAGACAAGGGCTGAGAAGGGGGTTTAATGGGGGGGGTATAGTAAGGATCCAAGGACTTAGAAGGGGGGGTTTTATGGGGGTATATAGTACGAACAAGGACTGAGAAGGGGGGGTTTTATGGGGGGGATTATAGTAGACAAGTACTGTAAGGGGGGTTTATGGGGGGATATAGTAAGACAAGGATGGGGGGAGGGGTTTATGGGGGGCATAGTAAGAGAGGGACCAAGGGGGAGAGGGATATTGAGGGGGGTACAGGGGGGACATAATAAGAAATAGGGTGACAGGATGAAGTGACAGACATATTCCTTCCCATCTGTCCTTATTGAGAGAAGAGAGAGAGAGAGAGAGAGAGAGAGAGAGAGAGAGAGAGAGAAGAGAGAGAGAGAGAGAGAGAGATAACTTCCTTCTTTTCCCTTCCATCTTCACTCCTTTACATTTTTCTTTTCTTGCCATTTTCTGTAATTTTCTTCCTTCCTTCCTTCCTTCCTTCCTTCCTTATCTTCTTGTCTTTCCTCTCTTTATTACCTCTGATATCCTCTTCTTTCTCACTATTAGAGAGAGAGAGAGAGAAAAATGAATCCGTTAGAGAAATCATTCAAAAGCTTTTTTTTCTCTTTTTTTTACCATTCTTGCTTTATATTCCAAGGGTTTTTTTATGCATCAAGGATTTCTTAACACTATTTTATCTGGAACATGGAAATCAGATTCAGTTCACAAATGCTGGTAAAAGCTAGGAGAGAAGAAATAAAGTACACTCTTTTTTTATATAGCTTCTTTTATATTCTTCTACTATATCATCTTATTTTCTTTTTGTCTTCTTTTGTATTATTTGAGAGAGAGAGAGAGAGAGAGAGAGAGAGAGAGAGAGAGAGAGAGGAGAGAGAGAGAGAGAGAGAGAGAGAGAGAGACCTGACTTTCCATCTTTTCTGGCTTTCTATTCTAGCTTCTGTGTTATCTTATTTTCATTTTGTCTTCTTTTGTATTTGATTCATAGATAAGAGATAAGAGAAGATGATAGCTGTGTGGCTTAAAGCTTTTATATAACTATGGCAATGTATATAAAAAAAAGCAACTGACAAAAAAAAGACAAAACAAGATACTGACACTGAAGGAAAAGAAAATAAAAATAAGAGATTCGAAAAAATTATTAGAGATTCGAAAAAGAGATTAGAGATTCGAAAAAAAGATTAGATTCGAAAAAAAGATTAGATTCGAAAAAAAGATTAGATTCGAAAAAAAGATTAGATTCGAAAAAAGTTTAGATTCGAAAAAAAGATTAGAGATTCGAAAAAAAGATTAAAGATTCGAAAAAGATTAAGAGAATTCGAAAAAAAGATTAGAGATTCGAAAAAAAGATTAGAGATTCGAAAAAAAAATTAGATTCGAAAAAAAGATTAGAGATTCGAAGAAAGATTAGAGATTCGAAGAAAAAAATTTGATTCGAAAAAAAAGATTAGAGATTCGAAGAAAGATTAGAGATTGGATAAAAAGATTAGAGATTCGAAGAAAGATTAAAGATTGGAAAAAATATTAGATTCGGAGAAAAAAATTACAGATTCGAAAAAAATATTAGAGATTCGAAAAATATTAGAATTCTAAAAAATTTAGAGTTCAAAAAAAGCTTTAGAAAATTCGAAAAAGATTAGATTCGAAAAAAAGATTAGAGATTCGAAGAAAGATTAGAGATTCGAACAAAAGATTAGATTCGAAAAAAAGATTCGAGATTCGAAGAAAGATTAGAGATTAGATAAAAAGATTAGAGATTCGAAGAAAGATTAAAGATTGGAAAAAATATTAGATTCGGAGAAAAAAATTAGAGATTCGAAAAAAATATTAGAGATTCGAAAAAAATATTACAGATTCGAAAAAAAGATTAGAGATTCGAAAAAAAGATTAGAGATTCGAAGAAAAAAAATAGAGATTCGAGAAAAAAAATTAGAGATTCGAAAAAAAGATTAGATATTCGAAAAAAATATTAGAGATTCGAAGAAAGATTAGAGATTGGAAAAAAAAAGATAACATGATATATATCGTTTATAGAATAAGAGTAAAATTCTAACATGAGTAAAATACATTATAATACATGGCCAAAAAGTACAGACTATATACTATGAATGATGAATGGTGACTATTAACTCTTTAACCTCAACAAATACAGACACAAACGTTCTCTTCAGATAAAACCAATATCTTTAAAGGTTCTGTTTCCTGCTCACGAAATGTTCCTGAAAGCGAAACACGATTCCAGTGAGAATAGGAAGCATGTTAGAGAGAGAGAGAGAGAGAGAGAGAGAGAGAGAGAGAGAGAGAGAGAGAGAGAGAGAGAGAGAGAGAGAGAGAGAGAGAGAAGAGAAAGAAGAGAGAGAGAGACAGAGAGAGCGAAAGAGAGAGAGAGCGAGAGAGAGAGAGAGAATATGAAGAGCAATACACTAGTAAAGAAAAAACGATTGTAAAAAAGAAAAAAAGAAAAAAAAAATCAAAGAAGAGAAATTACTAATCAAAAGCAAACAATAATGGAAGTAAAAGAGGACGAAGACAGAGAGAGAGAGAGAGAGAGAGTAGAGAGAGAGAGAGAGAGAGAGAGAGAGAGAGAGAGAGAGAGAGAGAGAGCGAGACAAAAAAATGTGCCTCTCCTCTCCCTTGATAAAAGAAAATAACATTAAGAATAAGCCTGATACCATCTTTTCTCTCTCCTCCTCCTCCTCCTCCTCCTCCTCCTCCTCCTCCTCCTCCTCCTCCTCCTCCTCCTCCTCCTACGCTCACTCAATCTGGAAAAACTACTGCAAAGAAATGAGTGGTCAGCAGCCCTGGTTAACACACACACACACACACACACACACACACACACACACACACACACACACACACACACACACACACACACACACACACACACACACACACACACACACACACACACACACACACACACAGCTATTTTCATTGTTGGGCCATACGAAAGAGAAGAGGAGAGGGGAGAGAGAGAGAGAGAGAGAGAGAGAGAGAGAGAGAGAGAGATATAGATGGGGGAGGGGAGGGGAGGGAGGGAGAGAGAGAGATAGAGAGATAGATAGGGGAGGGGAGGGGAGAGAGAGAGTAATAGCTTCAGGTTTTGTGATATGATAACGTTGAAAAAAGTGGCGATAAAAAAAGAGGGGAAATAGGAAGAGAAAAGTGATGGAGAGATAAAAGTAAGGGGAAATGAGGGGAGAGCCTGGAGTAATAAGATGGAGGAAAAAAAAAAAGGGGATTTTTCTTCATTTTGAACAGAAATTAACGATTTTGTAATGGTGAAAATGAATAATGTATATCCTCTGTTACAGCATTACGCCTCCTCCTCCTCCTCCTCCTCCTCCTCCTCCTCCTCCTCCTCCTCCTCCTCCCTCCTCTCTCTTCTCCTCTTCCTCCTCCTCCTCCTCCTCCTCCTCTTCCTCTTCCTCTTCCTCCTCCTCTTCCTCTTCCTCTTCCTCCTCCTCCACCTCTTCCTCTTCCTCTTCCTCTTCCTCCTCCTCCTCCCTCCTCTTCCTCTTCCTCTTCCTCTTCCTCTTCCTACTCCTCCTCCTCCTCCTCTTCCTCTTCCTCTTCCTCTTCCTCTTCCTCCTCCTCCTCCTCCTCTATCAAATGCAAAATAAATCGTTAACTGAAGTACAGCAGGAAAAGGATTTAGGTGTCATCATCAGTAATGATCTGAAAACCAGTCCGCATTGCCTAGCTGCCAGTAAAAAGGCAAATATGATGTTGGGCTTTATTAAACGTAACTTTGAACATAAAACTCCGAAAGTAATGACACAATTATACACCCCTTTGGGTTAGGCCGCACTTGGAATATGCCGTTCAATTCTGGTCGCCTTGTTTTCGTAAAAATCAAGCCAAATTGGAATCAGTGCAAAGAAGAGCAACCAAAACAAATTCCCATCTCTGCGAAATTCATCTTATGAGAGAGACTGCGGAAACTTAATATGTTTTCCCCTTAAAGGATCGTAGAATCCGTGGGGACTTGATAGAAAAACCTTTAAGATCCTAAAAGGTTTTGATGTCATTAAACAAAAGAACCTATTCGAGCTTTTTAACTCAAGTGACAACAGGAAATAATGGTTTAAAACTAAACGGTCAACGTTGCCATCACCGATCTCCGTAAAAATTATTTCAATGTTAGAGTCGTTGATCGATGGAACAAGTTACCAGCAAATGTTGTCGGAGCCGCACAATAACTACATTTAAAAACAGACTTGACGCGCACTGTAAAGTAAATGGGTATTGATAGTCGAATTCGTTCTAGTCCCCCGTATCGATTAGTTTGTAGTGGTAGTGGTAGTTGTAGTTAGTATTTTTCATATCCTATCATTCTGCACTATGAAACTTCCATTTTTTCCCATCCTCTTTAGGGACATGGTATCATTTTTTCCAAATGTTTTTCTTACAAGTAGTTGGGTAGTTAGTAGTATGTAGTTCAGCAGATACCCTCGCTATGGGCCAAAAGGTCTCCTGGGTCTGTTTTTCCTATGAACCCCAGTAATTTTTTCCTCCTCCTCCCCCCCTCCTCCTCCTCTTCCTCGTCCTCCCCTCCTCCCCTCCTCCTCCTCCTCTTTCCCCCCCCTCCTCCCTCCTCCTCCTCCTCCTCCCCCTCCTCCTCCTCCTCCTTGCCTCTTTTCCTCTTCCCCGTCTTCCCCCTCTTCCTCCTCTTCTTTTCCCTATATCTAGTGAGATTAAAAAAAATTGTGAAAAAATAAAAATTGTTGGGGGGGGAGAGAGGAGAGAGAGAGAAAAGAGAGGAGAGAGAGAGAGGAGAAGGGGGAAAAAAGAGAGAAGGGGAGAGAGAAAGGCAGAGGGGAAACAGTAGCAAAAAGGGGACGAGGAATAGCGATGGATAAGATAAAGAGTTGACGAGGGGAGAGAGGTTAAAATCTAGAATAGTCTCTCTCTCTCTCTCTCTCTCTCTCTCTCTCTCTCTCTCTCTCTCTCTCTCTCTCTCTCTCCTCCCCCCCCCCCCTTTTTTTTTTTTTTTCCCTCTCTCTCAGGGGCGGGGAAAAAAAGTGGTGAGGATTTCGTCTTCAAAGGTAACATATGGAGGTCCGGGGGAAAAGGGGGGGAGGAGGAGGGGAGGAGGGGAGGGGGGGAGGAGGGGAGCGAAGGTAAGGAGAGAGATGAGGGCCAGATTGATGATATTAGTTCGAAAGAAAAATAGTAGTAGTAGTGGTAGTGGCAGTGATAGTAGTAGTGTATTTAAATAGTAATAGTAAGTATAGTTTTAAAAATTTATAGTGTGTTGTTAGATAGTTTTGTTTAAATACCAAAACTATAGGGTAGCCAAAATCACTACTACTACTAATACTAGACTTTTTTTTTTTTTTTTTTTACGTTTTTTTAAATTACATTACTTCATCCCTTTTTATTATTATATTAATTATTTTTAAATATTATTATTTTCTCTCTAAAATACTATAGGGGTAGCTGTGTGTCTGTCTGTTGTCTGTTGTCTGTCTGTTTTGGGTACCGAACTGTAGATTTTAATTTTGATGAAGTAGGCTCAAAAAATCCAATAAAATTTTGGTGGTAAGCGGCTTAGTCCCCTGTCGATTGAATAATTTTTAAGGGGGGGTTTTGGGGGTAAAAACCCCTTTTGGAGTATTGATACAGGAAAAACTCTGCGGTAACGTCTTGCCGCATTCCACAAACTCATAGACTCTGGACGTTTGTGTGCGTGGTTTGGGGGTGTTGTGGTTTGGAATCCACGGAACACAAAAGGGGTTTGGGAATCACACGGGAAAACAAAAAGGGGTTTGGAATCACACGGAACGTGGGCACCCGAGGCACTTTACCCTGACCAAAGACAGCAACAAAACGATTGGGGTTTGCAATACATGTTTCTAATTATACTATATCAAACCTCAAACAGGGGGCCCAAGGGCCCCAAGCACTTGTCTAAATTTTAGGATAGCCCTGTGTTTGTTGTCTGTCTCTGTTTTTGGGGAAAAACTGTAAATTCATTTTTATAGAAAGATAAAAAAATCGCAAAAAAATCGTAGGTGGTTTGGCCCCTGTCGATTTAATAAATTTTTAAGGGGGGGTTTTGGGGGAAAAAAAACTTTTTTTAAAAGTATTAGATTACATGAAAAACTCGCGTAACTTCTGCTAACTCGCGGGAACTCTGCTTTTTTTCACTAACTCCGTAGACTCGTTTGGGGCACTGTTTGTGTGGGGTTTCTGTGGGGAATTTGCTGGGGGGTGGGTTTTTTTAAATCTGCAATTTCCGTCGCCGAATTTGTTTTGTTTTTTATTTTCAGGTAAGCGTAAAGGGCGTGTTTTACTACGGGCCGGAAAAACGTGAGTTTAACGTTACAAGATACATTTAAAATAACTTTGGGGGTGTTTTATCTCTTCCCCCTTTTCTCTTCTTCGTCTCCCCAAACCAGCCTCTCCTCACCCTCCTTTCCCGTCCTCCCTTTTTTTTCCCTTTCCCAGTTAATTTTTATTTTCCCCCCCACCCCCTGTGTAATAAAAGGCATTTTTTTTTTTTTTTTACAAACACAAAAAAACGGCAAAGGGCACAAAGTATCAAAAGGAAGAACAGAAGCAAAAGCCTACTGGGTCAAACGAGGCTGTCTGTGTGACTACTTTATACCACTATAGTTTCTACGTGTTAGAGGTAAAAGAATAGTAAAGTTGAAGGCTCCTCCTCACCCACCTCTCCCTCCGGCCGATGCCAGCAGGAAGAAAAAAAAGTGAGAAAAAAAAATACCATACAGTATTGAAAAACTGCCATGGAATTTTATAGGAAAAATTGAAGGAGAGACAGACTCTAAACTAAAGCTAACGCTACAAAAAAAAGTGTACGTAGGGCCGGAGTAATCGAGTTGGGCAGTTGATGCTAAGTATTTACCGCTTGTTCTTAAACGCCTCAACCGTGTTTCTATTAACTACTTGTGCTGGAAGAGAGTTCCATATATTAACAATTCTATTAAAGAGAAAGGGCTTCGCTTCATGTGACCGAAATCGCTTACCAATGATCTTGTATCCATTACTACGAGTAGTGCTTGTCCAATCAATATTCAAATAGTCGTTTATGTTAACATTATCGAAGCCATGGAACATTTTTAACAATTCTATTAAGTCTCCTCGCAATCTACGTTTTGACAAACTGAACAAGTTAAGTTCCTTCAATCGCTCTTCGTATGGCTTGTTTCGCAAGCGCGGAATCATTTTAGTAACTTTTCTTTGTACTCTCTCCAGTTTGATTATATCTTTTCTATAGTAGGGTGACCAGAACTGAACGCAATATTCAAGATGAGGACGTACGATCGCATTGAAAAGTGTAAGAATGACTTTTTCAGACTTATATTCGAAAGTTCTTCCTATGAAACCAGTTAATTTGTTAGCCCTCTTAACAACTTCTGAACAATGTTTACGGGGCTTGAGGTCGTTGCTTATAATAATCCCCAAGTCTTTTTCTCCGGTAACATTGGAAAGTTCATGTCCGTCCATTGAGTAGTTAATTTGATCGTTATTACTTCCTATATGCAAAACCTTACATTTATCGGTATTAAATTTCATATGCCACTTCTTTGCCCAACTAACTAAGCGATCAAGGTCAGATTGTAATTGCATTTTATCGGCAGTTGTGATTACTTTATTCGTTATTTTAGTATCGTCCGCAAACTTTGATATCTTACAGGTGAGGCCTTCGTCAATATCGTTTACATAGATTAAGAAAAGTACAGGACCTAGTACAGATCCCTGCGGTACACCACTTAAAACATCTTGCCAGCTAGATGCTTTTCCATTAATTACGACGCGCTGCTTTCTCTCAGAATGCCAGTCTTCAAGCCAATTTAAGATATTTCCAGTTATGACGTGCGACTTAATTTTTGTAAGTAAACGCTTATGGGGGACTTTGTCAAACGCTTTTTGAAAGTCAAGATAAATCACATCTACTGCTTTCGTCCTCATCGGGAAAGTGCTTTTATACATCATTAAAAAAGTCTAGCAGATTTGTGAGGCAAGAACGTTTATTACGAAAGCCGTGCTGGGAGTTTTTGATCAGATATTTTCTTCTAAGAATTTTACCACATTGTCTCGTATTACTGTTTCCATTAATTTACAGACTACGGATGTGAGGCTGATCGGTCTGTAGTTGCTCGATTGTGTCAAATCACCTTTTTTCTGTATTGGAGTAACATTTGCAAGTTTCTAATCGCAAGGAACTTTACCGGAATTTAGGGATTTGTTAAAAAGTATTGAAAGAGGTTTACAAATTGGTGCTTCGCTTCCTTTAAAACTCGCGGTGCAATACAGTCTGGCCCGGGGGATTTGTTAACTTTAAGTTTATCTATTGCTTTTATTATTGTGTCCTCAAGGAATTCGCAATTGATCAATGGAATTACGTTACTTTGATCGCAGCCCACTTCTGCCAGTCAGTAATACATGGGCTCGAAGGCCCACAAGCACTTGTTATAACTATTATCATCATTATTATTATCATTATCCAGTTCCTTATCATTATTATCGTTATCGCTATTATTTATATGATCACTCCTACTGACGCCTCATTTACTACAACTGCTTCTCTTGCTTCTTCATTCTCCTCCTCCTCTTCTTCCTCCTCTCTCCCTCCCTCCTCCCTCCCTCTCTCCTCCCTCCCTCCCTCCCTCCCCCCTTCCCTCCCCTCCCTCCCTCCCCCCCTCCCTCCCCCCCTCCTTCCCTCCCCCCACCACAACCACCACCACTATCAGGCGACAGAGGAAGGTCTTTTTTACACAATTTCTTATTCACTTAAGCCCTTCATCCACTCACTCATCTCTCCTCACCGCAAATTATGCAACACACCAGCGACTCCTCCGCCTCCTCCTCCTCCTCCTCCTCCTCCTCCTCCTCCTTCCTCCTCCTCCTCCTCCCCCTCCTCCTCCTCCTCCTCCTCCTTCCTTCCTCCTCCTCCCTTCTTCCTCCTCCTTCCTCCATCTTCCTTTTACCTCTTCTTCCTTCCTTCACTTTTAGCGCGCTCTTCATTTCCAAGAATCTTTCAGTTCTCATTACGAAACTTGTTCAAAGATTTTTGCCCTGTACTTCACATTTAAGCGCGACATAAGAGAGGAATAATTGCAGTACAAGAGAGAGAAAGAGAGAGAGAGTGAAACGGAGAGAGGTGAGTGAGAGAGAGAGAGAAAAGAGGAGAGAGAGAGAGGAGAGAGAGAGAGAGAGAGAGAGAGAGAGAGAGAGAGAGAGAGAGAGTTACCCTTGCAATAGCAGTATCACATAACCAACACACACATCTGTTATATATATCGCAGTCCGTCCCTCTCTTGCAAAATTAATTAAGAAATAAACCAATAGAGAATTTCACCCAAAATATGACGAAAACAAGACAGAAGATAAACATAATAAATAAATAAAAAAATAGAACAAATAAATAGAAAGTTTTCACAGCCTTTAAATGTATACACCAAAATTAACGAAAGAAATAAGCTAAATTAATGAAGAAATAAACCAATACACAATTTCACCCAAAAATTAACGAAAGAAATCAGATAAGCTTAATAGATCAACAAAAAGAAAAAAATAGATCAAACATTTTCACATCTATTAAACAATTTCACCCAAAATATAACGAAAGAAATAATTAAACAAGAAAATATATCAACGAAGATTTAAAAAAAACCGAGATATCAAGTAATCGCATCTATTAAATTTAACACCAAAATTAACGAAAGAAACAAGATACACATATAACACATGATAGAACTGAACAAATATATTGATGGAAGAAAAAGTCATCATATCCATCCATAAAATAGAGAAATGGAAATCTGCTAATTACTGGGGGGGGGGGGGGGATACTATAGTCTAATTTTTTTAACAAGGCAAAAAATCCTGCCTCCTTGCTGCTTACTGACTGATATTTGATGCCAGGAGAAGGGAATACTACACTTCTTCTAAATTTCAGCTGTATTTTATCATAGTTAACAATATTACCAGATAAACATAGGCATAATTTTAAGCATGAAATCTTAGGATAGAATCGAAGTTTTGCCTCGTTAAAAAAAATAGACTAAATTTGGTGTTACATAATTGTCTAGGGGTGTTATGGACGTGTTACAAAGCGTGACAAGGGGGGGTCAAAAATTACCATAAAAACCGTAATTTTTTAACATCTTCACACCCAGATCTTTCCTTTGCTATATAAAAATTAACGTTGTCGAGCTACAAAATAACAAAAAATAACTAAATAAACCAAATTTGTTAGTGGACAAAGATACTAGACAGGTCATATCTATAAAAACATTGCTTATATTCATTAAAAATCATCTAATGGTGGTCAAATTACGATGGAAATTACGTTCTGGGCGTAAAGGGGTTAATGGCCCTTTACTATTACCACCATCACCTTTACCCAATGATAAATGTAGTGTTAGAGGAAATATATATAACTAAAATAATTGTTATCCTATCCCTCCATAAAATCTTTCCTTTTCATCAGAACGGACGAGTATTTTTAGCAACATTTTCCACAAGTATTTCCTTTCCTGACACTCGGCTCTTTAGTGAAGGTGGTGGCTGGCGGGTCCTCGGTGACAGGTGGTCTTAATTGGACAGGTGGGAAGGACGCCACCTGCAGGATCGGATATAGGAATGGGAATATAGGAATAGTGGGAATAGGAAGAGGGATCCTTTGAAAGTATTACGGTAGGTCTGGGAAATATTGAGAAGAGAGAGGGAGAGGAAAAAGATGTGGCTGTGGGATGATAAAACAGTGAAAAAAGATAGATATTTAATAAGACAAGTTAATATAAGGTGGATATAAGACTGAATCCTTTGAAATTATTATTGTAGGTTTGAGAAATATATAGAGAGAGGGAGAGGAAAGGGAGGAAGTGGGATGAGATTACATAGTGGTAAAATAGAGATTTCATTAGACAGGTAAATATAAGTTAAAAAGATGAGGTTTTTAGAAGGGAAAAGTGTGGAAGGGTGAGAAGAAAGGTGAGAAAAGAAATATATAGAGGGAAGAGGAAAGGTAGGATGTGAGATGAAAAAACATGTGAAAAGAGATATTTAATAAGACAAGTATATATATAAGGTAAAAAGATGAGGTTTTAGAGAGGAAAGGTGTGGAAGGGTGATAAGAAATATAGAGAAGAGAGGGAGAGGCAAGGGAGGATGTGGGATGAAAATACAGTGAAAAAAGAGAGATATTTGATAAGACAAGTTAATATAAGGTGGATAAAAATCCCTAGACTAAATCGTAGACTAAATTCCTTTAAAATATTCTTGTAGGATTGAGAAATATAGAGACAGAGGGAAAGGATAGGGATGTGGATGTGACTGTGGGATGATAAAACGTGAAAAAAGAGTGATATTTGATAAGACAAGTTAATATAAGGTGGATATAGGACTAGATCCCTTCAAATTATTCTTGTAGGATTGAGAAATATAGAGACAGAGGGAGAGGCAAGGGAGGATGTGGGATGATAAAACATATAATAAAAGAGAGATAGTTAAACCTTTCACGCCCAGATCTTTCCTTTGCTATATAAAATCGTCTGTTGTCAGCCATAAAATTACGAAAAGTAACTGAATATACCAAATTAGCTAGTGGACAAGGATATTAAACAGGTCATATCTATAAAATATGGCTTATATTCATTAAAATTGTCTAATGGTGGTTATATTATAATGAAAATTACGTTCTGGGCCTCAAGGGGTTAATAAGACAAGTTAATATAAGGTGCATATAGGACTGGATCTCTTTAAAATATTCTTGTAGGATTGAGAAATATAGACAGAGGGAGAGAAAAGGGAGGATGTTTGATTAAAAAAAAAAAACTTCTCTATATCATCATAGACTATTATCATAGTTATCATTACTATAAACATTATTACTATCATTATTATTTTCATCACTGTCATCATAACTATCATTATTATTACTATCATTATCATTGTTATTACCGTAGATAGCACTATAGTCACCAGTCACTTGCCACTGCACTAATGTCGCCAGGCACAATATATTACGAATTTTAGCATCATTACAGCCTTTTATGTGCCACTGAAGACATGTAGTGTGATGTACATAATATAAACTACTGTGTATCATCTTCAGTGGCCCATACGAATCAGTAGTGATGCTATAATTCGTAATATATTGTGCCTGGCGACATTAGTGCAGTGGCAAGTGACTGGCGACTTTAGTGTTATCTACGGTAGTTAGAAGACGATCTTGAGTATTTTTTTTTTATAGAGGAGAGAGGGAGAGGATAGGGAGAATGTGGGATAAAAAAAGTGATAAAAGAGAGGAGAGAGAGAGAGAGAGAGAGAGAGAGAGAGAGAGAGAGAGAGAGAGAGAGAGAGAGAGAGAGAGAGAGAGAGAGAGAGAGAGAAAGAAATACAGTTACGCCACACCTGTGATGGACAGAATTAATCTTACAGGTGAAACAAAATGAAAAAAAAAGATGTTGTGGTTTTTCATGCCATATGTTGTTAGTTTTTTTTTCTTACGAACAGTTAGCTACCCCGAGAGAGAGAGAGGGAGAGAGAGAGAGAGAGAGAGAGAGAGAGAGAGAGAGAGAGAGAGAGAGAGAGAGAGAGAGAGAGAGAGAGAGAGAGAGAGAGAGAGAGAGAGAGAGAGAGAGAGAGATTTAATAAGACAAGTAAATATCTAGTAAAAAGATGAGGTCTTAAAGAGGAAAAGTGTGGAAGAGTGGACAGAAATAAAGAGGAGGCGGAGAAAGAGAGGATGGAGGAAAACACTAGTGATAAAAAAAAGAGGAGAGCTTTAATAAGACAAGTCAATATCAGGTAAAAAGAGGAGGTTTTAAAGAGGAAAAGTATGAAAGGGTGAGAAAATATATATAGAGAAGGAAGAGGAAAGGGAGGATGTGGGATGAAAAAACAGTGATAAAAGAGAGGAGAACTTTAATAAGACAGGTAAATATCAGGTAAAAAGATGAGGTTTTAAAGAGGAAAAATATGAAAGGGTGAGAAAATATATATAGAGAAGGAAGAGGAAAGGGAGGATGTGGGATGAAAAAATAGTGATAAAAGAGAGGAGAGCTTTAATAAGACAGGTAAATATCAGGTAAAAAGATGAGGTTTAGAAGAGGAAAAGTGTAGAAGGGTGAGAGAGAGAAGGGCTGAGTTAGTAGAGAAAAAAGAAGGAAAATATGGGCGGTAAAATTGTCAGTTTTGTGGACGTGTCATTTTTGGTCTTTTGTCCTTTGGTGACCTGCGTTTGTTTGTCTATTGTTGCCACCTCAAGTTGTGTGTTCCCCTTCAACGCTCTCTCTCTCTCTCTCTCTCTCTCTCTCTCTCTCTCGCTCGCTCGCTCGCTCGCTCGCTGGCTGGCTGGCTGGCTGGCTGGCTGGCTGGCTGGCTGGCTGGCTGGCTGGCTGGCTGGCTGGCTGGCTGGCTGGCTCGCTCTCTCTCTCTCTCTCTCTCTCTCTCTCTCTCTCTCTCTCTCTCTCTCTTCTCTCTCTCTCTCTCTCTCTCTCTCTCTCATAGATTCTTAAAGCTTCTTATATTCTTGATCAGTATGCGTGATAAGAAGAGTCGTTGTTAATCGTTGTATTATTGATTTTAGAGAGAGAGAGAGAGAGAGGAGAGAGAGGAAGAGGAGAGGAGAAAGAGAGAGAGAGAGGAGAGAGACGAAGAGAGAGGGGAGAGAGAGAGAGGAGGAGACGAAGAGAAGAGAGAGAGAGGAGAGAGAGGGGGAGAGAGTTGAAAAAATAGTACATTGCCCATTATCGACTGTCAAACATACGCTCTCTCCTTTTCACTCACCAAAACACACACACACACACAACACCACACACACACACACACACACACACACACACACACACACACACACACCACCACCACGACCACGCACGCACGCACCACGCACGCACGCACGCACCCCACGCACGCACGCACGCACGCACGCACGCACGCACGCACGCACACACACACACACACACCACACACACACACACACACACACACACACTATCAATATTAACAAGTGTAATGGCAAAAATGTGTGAAAAAATTGTGAAGGACAGATGGTTGAAATATTTGGAAG
>JACEEZ010010950.1:145000-147500 GCA_016584305.1 Chionoecetes opilio
CGAGCTACAAAATAACAAAAAATAACTAAATAAACCAAATTTGTTAGTGGACAAAGATACTAGACAGGTCATATCTATAAAAACATTGCTTATATTCATTAAAAATCATCTAATGGTGGTCAAATTACGATGGAAATTACGTTCTGGGCGTAAAGGGGTTAATGGCCCTTTACTGTTACCACCATCACCTTTACCCAATGATAAATGCAGTGTTAGAGGAAATATATATAACTAAAATAATTGTTATCCTATCCCTCCATAAAATCTTTCCTTTTCATCAGAACGGACGAGTATTTTTAGCAACATTTTCCACAAGTATTTCCTTTCCTGACACTCGGCTCTCTAGTGAAGGTGGTGGCTGGCGGGTCCTCGGTGACAGGTGGTCTTAATTGGACAGGTGGGAAGGACGCCACCTGCAGGATCGGATATAGAAATGGGAATATAGGAATAGTGGGAATAGGAAGAGGGATCCTTTGAAAGTATTACGGTAGGTCTGGGAAATATTGAGAAGAGAGAGGGAGAGGAAAAAGATGTGGCTGTGGGATGATAAAACAGTGAAAAAAAGAGAGAGATTTAATAAGACAAGTTAATATAAGGTGGATATAAGACTGAATCCCTTTAAATTATTATTGTAGGATTGAGAGAGAGATATAGAGAGAGGGAGAGGAAAGGGAGGATGTGGGATGAGATTACATAGTGGTAAAATAGAGATTTCATTAGACAGGTAAATATAAGTTAAAAAGATGAGGTTTTTAGAAGGGAAAAGTGTGGAAAGGTGAGAAGAAAGGCGAGAAAAGAAATTTAGAGAGGGAAGAGGAAAGGTAGGATGTGAGATGAAAAAACATGTGAAAAAAGAGGAGATATTTAATAAGACAAGTATATATCTAAGGTAAAAAGAATAAGGTTTTAGAAGGGAAAAGTGTGGAAGGGTGAGAAGAAATATAGAGAAGAGAGGGAGAGGCAAGGGAGGATGTGGGATGATAAAACGTGAAAAAAGAGAGATATTTGATAAGACAAGTTAATATAAGGTGGATATAGGACTAGATCCCTTCAAATTATTCTTGTAGGTTTGAGAAATATAGAGACAGAGGGAAAGGATAGGGATGTGGATGTGACTGTGGGATGATAAAACGTGAAAAAAGAGTGATATTTGATAAGACAAGTTAATATAAGGTGGATATAGGACTAGATCCCTTTAAAATATTCTTGTAGGATTGAGAAATATAGAGACAGAGGGAGAGTCAAGGGAGGATGTGGGATGATAAAACATATAATAAAAGTGAGATAGTTAAACCCTTCACGCCCAGATCTTTCCCTGGCTATATAAAATCGTCTGTTGTCAGCCATAAAATTACGAAAAGTAACTGAATATACCAAATTAGCTAGTGGATAAGGATATTAAACAGGTCATATCTATAAAATATTGCTTATAGTCACTAAAATCGTCGAATGGTGGTTATATTATAATGAAAATTACGTTCTGGGCCTCAAGGGGTTAATAAGACGAGTTAATATAAGGTGCATATAGGACTGGATCCCTTTAAAATATTCTTGTAGGATTGAGAAATATAGAGACAGAGGGAGAGAAAAGGGAGGATGTTTGATAAAAAAAAAAAAACTTCTCTATATCATCATAGACTATTGCAATATAGTTATCATTACTATAAACATTATTACTATCATTATTATTTTCATCACTGTCATCATAACTATCATTATTATTACTATCATCATCATTGTTATTACCGTAGATAGCACTATAGTCGCCAGTCACTTGCCACTGCACTAATGTCGCCAGGCACAATATATTACGAATTTTAGCATCATTACAGCCTTTTATGTGCCACTGAAGACGTGCAGTGTGATGTACATAATATAAACTACTGTGTATCATCTTCAGTGGCACATACGAATCAGTACTGATGCTATAATTCGTAATATATTGTGCCTGGCGACATTAGTGCAGTGGCAAGTGACTGGCGACTTTAGTGTTATCTACGGTAGTTAGAAGACGATCTTGAGTATTTTTTTTTTATAGAGGAGAGAGGGAGAGGATAGGGAGAATGTGGGATAAAAAAACAGTGATAAAAGGAGAGGAGAGAGATGAGAGAGGAGAGAGAGGAAAAAGAGAGAGAGAAGAGAGGAGAGAGAGGAGAGAAGAGAGAGGAGAGAGGAGAGAAGAGAGAGAGAGAGAGAAGAGAGAGAGAGAGAGAGAGAGAGAAGAGAAGAGGAGAGAGAAGAGAAATACAGTTACGCACACCTGTGATGAGACAGAAATTAATTGACAGTGAAAAAAATGAAAAAAAAAAGATGTTGTGGTTTTTCATGCATATGTTGTTAGTTTTTTTTTTCTTACGAACAGTAGCTACCCGAGAGAGAGAGAGAGAGAGAGAGAGAGAGAGAAGAGAGAGAAGAGAGAGAGAGAGAGAGAGAGAGAAGAGGAGAGAAGAGAGAGAGAGGAGAGAGAGGAGAGAGAGGAGAGAGAGAGAGAGAGGAGAAG
>JACEEZ010010950.1:152500-154294 GCA_016584305.1 Chionoecetes opilio
GAGAGAGAGAGAGAGAGAGAGAGAGAGAGAGAGAGAGAGAGAGAGAGAGAGAGAGAGAGAGAAGAGTGTGTAGGAAACATATAATTTCATCTTGGTATTTTAGTTTCCTCATCTAACTAATTTTCTCTCTCTTCTCCTCCTCCTTGAGAATTATGAAGTTTTGGTATAATTACGGTATAAATGACATGTTGATGAGCTCTAATTCAGGTGTTGGTAAAGGTTAATATGTGTATTGAAGAAAACTTATACTTGGGCTGCATAAAAATAATAAAAATAAAGAAAAAATACCCAATATCTACTTAAAAATCGCTCAATTTCCGCTTTTACATTTTTTCGACCTTGATTCTTGGACGACCAATTTGTTAGCCTAAACGAAGACTTGTGAAAACCATGGTGGCAGCCCCTCATTACCACACACACACACACACACACACACACACCACACACAACACACACACACACAAGAGTTTCAAGCAAAGGTTAAGAGAAAATAAAGCAAAGAACTGGTCCTTATCAACTCATCTCCTCCTCCTCCTCCTCCTCCCTCCTCCTCCTCCTCCTCCTCCTCTCCTCCTCCTCTCCTCCTCCTCCTCTTCGTTATAGTCAAGAGCCTCAGTTATTCATCTTGAAACCGCTAAATATAATACCCTTGACCTTCTGACCTCACCACCACCACCACCACCACAATCACCACTGCAACCACAATAACCACCACCACCACCACCACCACCACCACCACCACCACTGCAACCACAATCACCACTGCAACCACCACCACCACCACCAACACCATTACCACCACCACCACCACCACCACCACCACTGCAACCACAATCACCACTGCAACCACCACCACTGCAACCACCACCACTGCAACCACCACCACCACCACCACCACCACCACCACCACTGCAACCACCATCACCACTGACATCTACTACTACTACTACTACTACTACTACTACTACTATTACTACTACTACTACTATTATCATCATGTCACTTCAGTCTTTGCAATTTCTAAACAGTCTTTCAGGCCACCACTTCAGTCCCTTCCGCCTCATTTCATCTCAGCCACACTCACTTCATTCTCACTCAAAAGATGCTCCACGGTTCACTTCCTAACACTTGTAAGCTTCATTATGTGTCTCGTTCAATAGGTTCACATCACTTCCTAACCTAAACTAAACAAACCTAACCCAACCTAAACTACACCTTTTCACTCTCAAATTAAAACAACTGAACTTCAAATTAAAACAACTGAAGTTCAATTTAAAACAACTGAACTTCAAATTAAAACAACTGAACTTCAATTTAAAACAAGTGAATCTCAAATGAAAACAACTGAACTTCAAATTAAAACAACTGAACTTCAAATTAAAACAACTGAACTTCAATTTAAAACAAGTGAATCTCAAATGAAAACAACTGAACTTCAAATTAAAACAACTGAACTTCAAATTAAAACAACTGAACTTCAATTTAAAACAAGTGAATCTCAAATGAAAACAACTGAACTTCAAATTAAAAACAACTGAACTTCAAATTAAAACAACTGAACTTCAATTTAAAACAAGTGAATCTCAAATGAAAACAACTGAACTTCAAATTAAAACAACTGAACTTCAAATTAAAACAACTGAACTTCAATTTAAAACAAGTGAATCTCAAATGAAAACAACTGAACTTCAAATTAAAACAACTGAACTTCAAATTAAAACAACTGAACTTCAAATTAAAACAACTGAACTTCAAATTAAAACAACTGAACTTCAAAGTAAAACAACTGAACTT
>JACEEZ010010954.1:0-20527 GCA_016584305.1 Chionoecetes opilio
CCGACTTTCGGGTGTTACTTTGTCACCATGCTGAAGAGGACATGGATGAGTTGACATTTCGATCGGACAAAGCAGTGAAACCAGATAAAAACACTAAAATTAGAGAGTGGCAGATCAATGCTTTGCAGACTTCTCTGGGTGAAAAAGCTGTGCTACCTGTTACCCATCATCCATGCCTTGGAGGTTGTGACACAACTTCGAGATTGTACGGGATTGGTAAGGGACTACCTCTCAAAAAGGCGATGTCAAACACTTCGTTTGCAAAGCAGCTGGAGCAAGTGTTGGATTGTTCCACTCGTGAGGAGATGAAAACCTCGGGGGAGAAGGTCCTAGTAGAATTATACGGAGGCAAGAACACAGAGTCCTTAGATTCACTGAGGATAAGGAAGTTCAAGACACAAGTAGTGAGGTGTGCTTCCAGCGTAGAGATACAAAATCTTCCACCCACACTGGATGCCGGACAGTACCACATATATCGAGCCTTTTACCAAGCTAAATGTTGGATGTCAAAGGATGAGGACTGTGCATTGAGGGCAGTAGATTGGGGATGGCAGGATCTGCAGGGCAAACTTATGCCTAGAACAATGGACTGTCAGCCTGCCCTGACAATATTCTCAAGTTGATAATGTGCCAGTGTAAAGGGGACTGCTCCACAAACAGATGCAGCTGCAGAAAGCAAGGCCTGAAATGTACAAATGCCTGTAGTGAATGTCGTGGTGATGCCTGTTCCAATAGCACAGCTATTGACGTGACTGAGGACGACACGGACTTGTAACTCACGGTAAGTAGTGCAGCTGGTTTATTGCAATAAGTAGGTAGTATTTGGTCCCAAAGAGTGTTCTAGGGCTAAAGAAACAGCAATCAAAACCAAATTCTACAGGGAATTACAATAACAAGGTACAAAATGTCTATTTTCAGTAAAAATCAGGGACTACGTCATGACATGACGTAATACTACGTCATAGTGACGTCATATCATGACGGAATTAGCCTTATTTGATAGATTGATATCACATTCCTATCTGTTGGCAATACATTTATGGGGCCTAAAACCACCCAGAAAAAAGTTTGCTGTACATTGAATTCTGACATGGCGGCCATCTTGAATTTATGCAAATTAGGGCCCTTAGGGGGCGTAACTTTGAGATAACTTTTGATATGATGTAGAGGGGACTCTAGGGAACTATTTAAAACAAAAAAACCTTCTGAAGCAATTTGTTCTAGGTTCGGCCATATTCAGCATAGTTTGACTGGACTATAACTGGACGGAGGAGGAGTCCTTCCTTCTGGTCCAGCTGTACAGAGACAATATGTATATATTAAGAAAGGACTTCAAGAAGCCCGGAGTATCAAACCGGGCTAAGATGGATATATGGGACACCATCACGGATCTCATCAATGAGCACTACAAGAATGGGAGTTCCAAGAAGGAGGTCCTAAAGGGTGGTTTACCATCTCGTCAAAATCCCGACCAAGCTGCAGAGCACACATGGAGTACCGAAATAAAACTGGTAGTACTCTGTGTTCTAAAAAGGTAGCTACATAGGCCACCTGGGTGCGTGTTTCTTTTTGGGGTGGGGTGTCTCGTGGGCTTACCTATATTTGTTTCTCAGCATCCCGCTCTTGTTTTTTTAAATACATCAAAATTGTTAACTTAAGAGAAGTGTATCGTAATGAGAAATTAGCAGGATGCGGTGGGAAACAAAATGTACATTCGCGCACAAATCACAAGGTCATTCCCCCAAAGGTCGAAGGTCAAACGCTTGAGAAGGCGTGCAGTACTGGAAAATTTACCAGGAAATCCATGGTGTAGATCTAAAACTTATTATATCACCATTTTTTTTCCTTTTTATTTGGTCAAAGGACAGTCACTATGCAAGATTAGCTTCTATGATCAATTGAAATGAACAGCAATAGTGACAAGACTTTTTCAACCCCATTGATGTTTGCATGGCGAAAGTTTAGGACTCAAAATGAGTGAACATAAAAAAAATCTTCATTTAGGAAAAATCTATAGTGATTAACTGCACATTTCAGCTGCGAGATGCGTGATTTTATTGATTAAATTATTGATAAACTGTACAAACCACTAGCAAAGATTATGTGATGTTAGCTTGAGCATCATACCCTCTAACATGACAGTATAATTTATGAATTGTTTTTCTTTGCCTTTTTTTATTGCAGAAATAATTTTTGATTATTTTTTTAGGTGGGTGGTCTGTCCTCCTGCATCGAACCAAACTAGCATGAGATTGTGGCAGACATTAATGGGGGAGAGATGAGTCTGTGCAGGCATTGATGGGGGTTTGAACCGAATGGGGATGGACTTGTTCTAAAGGCACTGCTTCATTTATGTAAGTAGTGAGTTTCTGTCTCCTAAAGAGTGGCTCCCAGTTATTACTTTGCAGTTGCACGCGGTGGGGAGCGAAACATGATTGAATTGAAATCAAACTCTACTTAGCTTATACTTTAACATCAAAAACAGTTAAGAGTTAACTTAATAGAACCTAACTCCTACTTTGTTAACTTGGTCATCTAAGCTAACCCAATGGAGCAGAATTTCTACTGTTCGCCCTATTGATTATAGAGGAAGGAATAGAATGTTCCTTCACGCCAAGAAGATCATGCCACGTATAAGGAATTCGGCTGGGGGAAGGATGTTGCGTCCTGCTCTTCATCCGCGCACTGCAAGTCCTCCTCGCAATACAAGACTCCTACCCAAGGCTCCTGGCAGCAATAAGCACCTTCCAAGAACCCCAGGTTTGCATTCCACACCATGTCTCGCATTTCACCGCTGTTGAGTCGGCTCCTCGGCCTGCTGTGCCCTCGTTGCTGGCCCATTACCACTCATGAAGCGGGCACCACCAGGCAGGATTCCTCCCAGGCATGGCGGCTGGCAATCCCTTCATGCAGAAATTCATGCACTGGTGGAGGAGGAGGAGGATCATCATCGCAGCAAAGCAGCAGGAGCCCCGTGACTCCACAAGCCGGAAGGGCAAAGGGAGGAGGACGTCGGCGGCAGATACACGCCTGAGGAGGGACTAGCAAATATATAAATTCTCGAAAATTAACAAACTATGATCATTACCGCCATCGCAAGCCCTATTTGGGGCAATGCGGGGAATCTACAGACCAGGCGTTCTGGAAAAAACTCCCTCGAGGGGCGCTTCTGAAGATGCCCTCAGGGACCCTCCAACCACTACTGCGGGATGGGGCACGACGCCCGGGCCTGTTCCGCCAGCAAACCTCCCACGGGTCCCTGAGATAGCGACCAGAAAAAAGTCAAGGTGCGCCTTTACCAGGGCCGAGGAGGAAGCCATCCTGGAGTTCATCACCCGACAGCTTAGCACGGAGGGGCCGCGGCAAATGTAATGTGGTCAGGAGAGTCTGCCAGGTGTGAATATTTGCATTCACCACACCTGGCAGTCGCTGAGGGAAACACTATCAGAAAAAGATCATGCCACGTATAAGGGAATTCGGCCTGGGGAGGAGGAGGTATTTCTCAGAGTCTCGTAATGGCATTCTTTAGGTGTTTACTGTTTTTCTATTGATAATACTCTAAGAATAAACATTTACGAAGATTACAGGTAATCATATATACTGATAAAACCAGTTCTATAAGATAGTCCATAGAACCACGATAGATCTTTTTTGTCGGGCGGTGCGCGTGGCCGCTTTGCAAGCCTGAGCAATTCTCAAAAACATTGTCGCTGTGAACAGTCCAGATTTAGTGGGTCTATGCACAGTGCAATCTTAAAACCCCGAGCTGGGCAGTATTTATAATACAATTGTATTTAAATACGTATTTATATACATTTGTGTATTTTAGAAAATATATTTAAATACATTGGTGTCATTGTATTTAAATACAGTATTTAAATATCTTTATTTGAGTATCTAAATAAATTTTAATTTAAATACTTTTCAGTTAATTTGGCAAATAAACCCGCCCAATAATCTGGCAAACCTGATGTTACAGTGAACCAGGTTTCCACTGGCAAGGAAATGTCCTGATTTCAAGGAAATTTAGGCCTGCTCCTGAGAAGGAAAATTTAAGGAAAACCAAAATCTAAGGGAAATTCCTAGGAAATCCATTTTTTTCGGACATGTTAAAATGTGTGATTTAAAATGTATTTACAACTGTTTTAAATACCAATTGAGTATTTAATAATTTTAGCTATTTAAATAAAAATTTCCACATGTATTTAGGTATTTAAAATACAAATAATGTAATTTAGTGCCCAGCTCTGTATACACCGAGAGGGGTAATGTCCACAAGGGAATAAATCCATGTCCAGGGGCAAATTGTGTCAGGGAGGGGGGCATGTCCTACCACTGGTTTTTTAGCTGCGTTAAACCTATTGACAGGTCCATTAGGTTTGAATCCCTTGGTTTAATTATCTTACGCATAGAAAAATTGGTGTAAAAACAAGAAAAAGTGGTTTCAGTACACAGAGCTGGGCAGTATCAAACCACATTTGATTTAAATTAAATGTGTATTTAGAACTGTATTTTAAATACATGGTTTTCACGTAGTTAAATACTTTAATGAGTATTCAAATATCAGAATATAAAAGGTGTAGATACTTTTTATCAGTTAATTTGGCCATAAACCACCCAACTATCTGACAACTCTGAGCGTTATAGTGAACCAGTAGTTTCCACTTTCAAGGAAGGAAATGTCCTTGATTTAAAGAAATGTAGGCATGAAAAGGAAATTTCCAAGGAAACGCAAAATCATAAGGAAAACTGTTTTTAAGGACATTTCTGAAGATATTAGAAAGTTAAATAGCCAGGTGAGGTTTTGTTTTTGTTTGTTCTAAAAAATATATAAAATATATATTCCTTAAATAATGTAATTCTGTGCTTATACGAGGTTTCATCAAGGATCGGACTTACTTAATGGTACGGCAGCTCCATCGATCCACTTTACCACTAATTCGATCACTTTTTTTGACATTTTAATTTTTAGAACATCAGTAATTAAACTTGATGTTTCTAAAATTAGTTTGTAAAAAGTACTTTTCCGTGTTGATATAAGAAACAGGTATACAAGGGCCCAATAATTTGTTTGCGTGCAATGTGGAAGCCATAAGTTCTTCAGCTGTTGATATGGCATTTGGACCCGGTAATCAATTAGGCATCATTTATAATTCATATGCAGTTCAATGTTCTCTCTTAGAATTTGATCAGCAATTTCAAACACTTGCAGGCGATCGGATACTAGCGACTCTACCCAAGCTGGATTTGGGTTAATGATAGTTTTCAGGAAATGGAAAAAGGAATGCTTGTGGCAATATCTGTGGTACCATGGGGACTGCTTGCCTCAGGGATTGCTTGCTCCGCGGGGACAATGGTAGTGACCCCAATTGATCTAATTATATTTCCTATTAAAAGCAACCGGTAAAATTATAGTGTTTGCCCATACTCTCCCACTTCCGCCAAACAAGTTCGGGGACCTGTGGGAATGCGGGGTTTTCCGGGCTGGGGAACAAATTATGCGTCGGGAAAAAAAAAACGTTAATTTATAGAGTTGTTTAGGGGTGTTAAATTCCCTAATCTAGGGTAATTTCCTTTATCTAGAGAAATTTGCCTTAACCAAAATAAACCCAAATAACCTAGGTGGGGGCTTGACCACCGATAACCTAACCTAAACCTCCTAGCAGGGGATTGCGGGGTTCTCGACACTTCGGTCCATTCTGTGAGATCGTCAGAAGCGCTTCCACACGTTTTTCTGGGACTCAGAGAAATCCAATGAATTTTCCCTAGGATTTAGTGAATTTTTTTCAACACCCCTAACTCAAAAAAACTATGTGGTTGCGACGCATATTTTGTACCCCTTGTCATAATATCCCGCATTCATCAGGTCTTCCAAGCTTGTTTTGTGGTTTAGAGAAGGGAACATGGGGCAAAACACTAGAATAATACCAAGGAACGAACCTAATACATTCCTCCTTTGTCACAGCGGTTTGCACCTCCGCCAATCATGGGAACTCACGACCATGCGCAGTTCGTCCACATGTCCTCTGCCGCAACTCTGGAAAGTAGGCTGAGAGGCGAGGGAAGGGAAAGAAGCGTCACCAGACTTGTAATGAACATAACCTTGCCTTCCGCCATGATGTTAATTTAAAGGTAGTCAAGGATACTAGTTAATTATAGTAGTAAGTGATGGTAACAAGGACTAATAGCGGGATGGTTAATTATTAAACAAACCACATAGCAACTCTGGTGATTCTCGGCGAGGTCGGCAAAGGTAACAATATTGAAGTTAGACGGGCGTTACTGTTACAAGTAGCGGCCGAGGGAAGTACAAGTTGTTACAAGTAAACGTTATGGGGACAACCAAACACTGGTTAATCCACAGGTACCCTGTTCCATATACAATTGTTTCAGGATGGAGAAGGCCGGGAATATCCTCCCGTCACGTAAATAGAGGTTTACTGAGTTCGTTGTACAATACTCCCCGACCATTGTAAGGAAGCACTGACTCTAAGCGCAGGACTTGGCTGTTAGCCGATCTGCCAATGTGGAACAGAATCGCCCTTTCGGTTGATACCAGAGAAATAGCCAATCGTGGTTTTGAACCAGCAATCAAAACCCAAGACGACGCACAAACACGGCAACTGCAACAAAGACAAACAGACACACTAACACAAAAACCAAGACAAAAGCAATAAAACACGAGTTTTTTTTTTTTGTCCACAAACTCTTCAATAAGCAACTTAATAATAACATACAATTATAATAAAATACCAGTACAGAAAAAACCTCTAATCGAAAATACAACACCACAAGAAAAAGGGGAGCCCAGGGAATTGAACGACCCTCTATGCCTATTGTACAAATGTTACACTCCAATGATTCAGTGATCACCAACGGCAAGTCGGCAACTTCGCCGGCTCGATCTGGCTACCGGCCATGTGTTGACTCAACAATCATTTTTTGTCATATCTCTACAGAAACCATGAAAGCCCCTAGGTGTCCTCTACGTACAATGCCAATATCTCCGCGCCTGTCCTAATGATAAAAACAAAGTGGTAAACAAGAAATGCAGTTTTTTTTTTATAAAAAGTGCAAACTTTAGGGAACCAGATTAATGATGATCAGAAAATGTATATTATATAGCGAGTGTTAAACGAGGCTATTATTATAACGCTGGACGTGGGCAGTGCCGAGTGACAGTCCTTTCGAACACCGGAGTTGGTCCACGAAATGGAACGAGGGGAGCTTCGTTGCGGGGTCTGGGTGATGGAGTGCGGGAAACGGTGACGCGGGTTTGCAATGCGGCCGAGGAGGAGGCCCACATGTGGTTGGAGGTTTTCGATCAGCGAGGCGTGAGTTCGAAGCAGAAGGTATTAAATCCTTGAAAAGGTTCAGGGGCAATCAGCATTGGTCCGAAGCAGGCAGGAAGTGTTAAGCACGGGTAGCGAGCAGCTTTTCTTGGCGGAGCTAGGGAGAGCAGGGGTCTTGCCAGGGTGAGGGGCAGGAGTAGGAGCGGACGGTGACGTCAGGGAGAGAGGCGGTGTTGTAAGCAACCCAGATTGTCTTGTCATGTGAGGGTTGTTCGAAGCCATTGCTTCACTGATCTATTCACTGGGGCGTTAGTTCCCCTAATGACGAGGGGGCGAGGAGAGTGGAAGTGGCATGCCGTTAGTAAGAGTGGGGCAGACTCAGAAAAAGATCGCAGCAGAAAAGGGCAGAGGCTGAAAAAAAAAGCTTAAAGACAAAACCTAACAAAAGCAGCATGCCAACTTAAGGCACGGTTCCCACCTTCCCGCTTATACGGCCGCAGTCACAGCAACCAAAGAGGTCACAAATGACGTCACAACAAAGTCTACCGCACCGCCGTTACCGCTGTACGGCCGCCGTTTACAAAGTTAAATTCAAGCATCTTTCCCGCTCGAGCTGAGTTGCCAAAAACGGTGCCCAGTTACCACAATATCAATCAAAACGTGATGATGGTGACGCATATGTTTTGTATTAGCGGCCCTCGTACAAACGGGATGGTGGGAACCGGGCTTTTGGCCAGAAACACCGCTACCTGGACGGGGGATGGTAAACGTCCTAGCACTACCTATCAGACGTCAGCGACGGGCTAAAGGGCCACGTTCTAAACGGCCGTCGTACCAGCCCTGACGGCTTTGCCCCTCTCGAGGTACCTAAACCGGACCTATCCGAGTTCGCTGCGCCCCTTCCACATACCTTTCCAGTCCCCCTCTAGGGGCCCTCAATGTATATGGGCCCCTACGCACACCAACCTTAGGGTTCGCTTGGGGGTCTGTTGAAGCGACTCTAACAAGGGCAGAGGTGATGGCAGAAACTAGTGCGCAACACCAGCAGCAAAACTTTATACGGGTTCGGCCAATGTCTACTGCATAGTGGTGGTGAACACCCGAGCGAGCGGATCTCCCATCGGACGGGTCGGGGAAGACTGAATGAAATTCACTGAAGCCGAAGGACCGTTTTGGTAGCGCGGCGCGGACAGTGTGTTGCCTACTCATTTACACTCATATGTTTGGTCCAAATATTCTACAGAAACCATGGAAAGTCCCCTAACGTGTCCTACGTACAGTGCCAATATCCCGCGCCTGTCCCTACATGCAAATAAAAAACGTAAGGCCGTGTCACACGAGCGATATTTTGCGGCATCTTTGGTATTTTGCTACCAAAAAGATGCCCGTAGTGGTGGCAAAAAGTGCCAGTCGTTGAACACACGGCGTTTCGGATACCGAGCATCTTTCCTACCAGAGTAGCCCCCCCCCCCCCCCCCCCCTGAGATCTTGTTCTTATATCTTAGCTACTCTGCTTCTACTGGCTTTATTAAAAATGTCTATAAAAATGTCTTTCCCCTTCACATTTACCCTTGCTAACCATAGATAAAACCCTACTCCAAAACCTTACTTGTATTCCTGAATCAAGTACTAAATAACACATATGTATCATATATCCCCGTTTGTAGTTAAATGACACACGCAGCCTATAAATATCTGTTTTTTTATCAAACATTCCGTCATTACTCGTCATCAACAACTCAATTAACTTAACATATATCTAAAATCATACGTACCAAAATATAATAACACGCATGTACTATCATACACGCGTCGTGTATATATAGTTAAAAACCTATTTATTTATCCCTACCCTACTCTACCAAAAACACTTTATTTCATCCTATATCTTTATTTTTCTCCTCTCATTACACTGTGTAGATTTACTATTACTATACAAATCTATACAAAGCTATATTCCCTGTATACAGCACTTATTTTCCCTAAAACTATATCACATAGAGATGCTACAACATCTCTTGACCACCAAGATTGGTCCTTTCTCTTTATTTCACTGCAATGTGTAAAAGGTCCGTTGTAACATGGCCTTAAGATGATCTATCCCTAAAATACGGACTAAATAAATATGGCTCCATAAATACGCGTATGAGGTCGTGCTTCAGCAGGTGTCTATTTTCTTTTCATCGAAGAAAAGGGAAAAAGTGGAGACTTATCAATCATAAGGTAAAACCATTTTGTATTTAAATATTTTGTTGTTGATTTTTTTGCTAATTTTTCATATTATAAAATTGTTGATGATCTCGAAAAAATCCCTACAGTTCTTTAAGACTTTTGATCTGGGCGTCCCTACGCCCTTTAAAACATTGTCAAATGGTCCCAACGTTTAGGGACAAGCATGGCTCCATTAGGGTTAAAATACCCTAGACTAGGGTAACAGGACCCCCTTTAGGATATTGGTTAGGGGTAATGCATAATATAGGGTAATTTTAGGGTAATGCGTAATAATATTTCTTTTGTTGAGGGTGATGTCATCATTAAGTTCTTGAGCAGCATGATATGTGGTGGATCAAAATGAAAGGAGTGCGGGGAGACCAGGAGAAAAAAAAAATCTTTGGTGCGCACTTGTGTAGGGACACAGAGGCGCACCAAGGATGTTTTTTTTGGGGGGGGGGCCAGGAATTTTTTTTCACCACCTAGTAAAAAACCCGCCAGATTTCTCGCTAACCGCTGCATGTACATTTTTTCACAATCAGCTGATACCCTTTTGTAGGCCTTATTTGGTATTTCTGCTACGTGAAACAATAGTTGGGTGTGTTAGATGCTGTCCAGACATTTACGTGAAGCATAAGTGCCACAAAGCAGGCAGGGTAGAGCTTGTCCAAGGCAATACGTGAAGTATAAGTGGCACCAAAGCCAAGTATAGGTTTACACGGGCAGGTGACCCAGTCCAATCACTAGAACTGTAATATCTATTTTTTTTAACTGAACATAGTATATTCAAGTTCTAACAAGAAGGAAATTTCGGGGGGAGCCATGGCCCCTTTATATTATCTACTACTTCTACGTACTATCGCAGTTGTTTCACCTAATGGATGATGAAAACAGTTCTACGATGTTGATGACTCAGGAACACATACACGTGTCTTACCAACCTCAAAAGTCAAGGATGACCCAAAACACCGTACTTTGAGAAGAAAACTAAAATGGCTTATAAACTATTTATGATGTACATTCAAAAAAAATGGCTTGAAAGCTGTAAGTGATGAACCTCAGTTTGTGGCGAGGTTATCAGTTATCAAGTTCAGTTACATCAACACAGTAGGAAAAAGATTATGCTTTTTGTTGAAAAATTTGAACTTGTAATAACCTAACATTTAAAAAATCAGAAATTACTAGGCATTCACGATCTATATATAGAGGTCTATAGGACACAAACAGTTTAGTCTGCAATATTTCAAACACAAGTTTGTTGCAACTTTTGCTATTGCAAATAATGACCCCAATTAAAAAATCTTGTGCGCCAATTTTTGTTGAACTTCGAAACGGGTGTGTACTTTTCTATAGAGAGCATAGTTTGCCCATTTCATTATGTGAACACTACTAGAGATTCTTTAGCAATGTTTCCTGATGTGATGTCTTTAAAGACGGTAACATTAGACGAAGCAAAGAGCATCCCTCAAGAGTATTTAGAAAATGTTTGGAAGCATTTGAAACTGGGACTATTTGAAATTTTACGGTGAAAGGCTTTTTTCTGTTTGAGAAAGGGAAGATTGAACAACCTCATGTATGATTTTGATAGAAGGGTTAATTGATAGTTAAGCTATAAGAATGTTCAGTCCATGAAAGAATGTTTACATCAAAGGACATTCCTGTTGATAATATTGTGGGATTTGCTCGACAATGCCAAATGTGATGATGGAAGCAAACCATCAGAAGCTAACTTTGTTTGCATCAGTCACAATTGTTAAGCGTTAAGGCTACAATTATTCATCTCCTGCTGCATCAAATGCTTCAAACTTCTACAAAATATGTGCAGTTTTATGCCGTAACTTGGCACACTTTAGTAATAGGCTTCAAGAGGCCAAACATGCATTTCCAAGAGTTCAAAAATTCGTTGACATTGAACCATCATAAAATCGCTCCAGGCCAAGCCAGATGGTTGTCTCTACAGGCATTTAGAACAGTGGGATGACATTAGGGTTGTAATTTTACAGAATTTAGCATTCAAGACCCCAAACAATACCATATAGTATGTTGCATGAATGGTACTGCCTTGAAAAAAACAAATTTACTCAACTCACCTCGAATTTCTAGGGGACTACAAAATTGGGTATGTTAAACAGTTACAAAATCGCTCCTCCAGTCGAGGCTCCATTTTTTTTCACACTAGAGAAAACGGGAGGATATTCAAAACTCTTTAAAAGCCTTGTGTTCGACTTTAAGGATGTGAACTTGTTAAGAATGTTGTACATTCATTCCTAGTTCTGATCAAAACCCCATGTTTCAAGTGTTAATTAATACCCATTGAGAATACTATTTAGGAGTGAGTGCATTGCTATGAAACATTAAGTGATCTAATACAATCGGAACAGTAACTAAAGAAGAACTTCTATAAGGTTATAATCATGTCAGTCTTTCTTGATAGAGCTGTAATCCCAAATTCAGAAAAAGATATTAACCCTAAATGATGACAATCACGATGAAAAAGTGGCCTGCGTTCGTAAATCCTCGTTCTGTACCACTCTGAATTCCCATCGCGGGATATCTATTTGAGAACTGCCAAAATCGTCAAAGCTGCTAATGAATGTCTGGGATGAAAAAATGGAGACTGCACTATATTTGAAGAAAACTTTCTTCTAATCAACTTCCACTTCACAAAGTACTGGAATATGATGCGTTATTGTACCAGGAAAAAATTATGCAGGGGACTCCAAGTCATTATCACCTTCTCAAATATCCTTTCAAAGGCAGGAGGGGTGATCATTATTTTACCCAAACTACATTAATACTCTAATTAATACTAATAATTTACTCTAAATAATACTTCTCAATTATTCCTCTTAAAAAAAGATAACATTAAGTGACCTAATACTTGCAATATATCATACGAGACACGATAATATAAGGTATATATATATATATACCTATATATATATATTATTATATATATATGATATATATATATATATATATATATATATATATATTATATATATATATATATATATATAATATATATATATATAATAATATATATAATATATAATTTCATAAGATATATATATATATATATGAGCAACAGCCAGCTATGTTTATTTGTAAACCGTACTATAACCTGATTCTAATGAAGATCACTGTTAAGTTTTGGGACAAATCCCCCCCGAACCGCTTGCCGGATGTTGTTTTATGGGGCTTTATGAGGTAGTTAAACACAGACACTCATGCATCGACCACACAGGCAACACATTCAACATTCTCTTTTCTTTAGAGGAATTAAACAAAAATAAATTCATTACGTTAATAGATCAGTAGCCGAATTTTTTTTTAGTATTGTAACATAATTGGAAAAACAAGTCCCCTCCCTGTGCCACTTATCACCGTCATCACCTCCCATCACGCCGCATCACCCACCCACGCTGGGCAGTATGGAGGCCGTTGTGATGATGGCGGTGCCCGTAATGGTTGCATTTCACACCACCACTTAGTTGGTGACGAGACCACCGACAAACTGCTGACTGATGAACGATGAATGCTGCACCGTAAGTGATTATTGATTAGTAATAACGATTATGATAATACTAATGATAGTATACTTTAGCTAAACATATAAAAGCCGAAATCTGTAATATGAAAAGATCGGCGTTTGTCATTAAGCACTAAGGACAGCATTACAAGCCAATGAAAAATATGGAGTTCAATTGATGAAAATCAATATTTCAGCTGCAGTTGGTCGGTTCATTGGCAATGTGGTATCCGGTGCACTGGAACCAGGTGAAGCAGGGGAAACAATCAAAGGGAGTATTTGCTTGACAAGAAGTACTGGAGAAGACAAATAGTTCAAACTATTGCTGGAATCTGTTTACCAGTCCAAATTGCTACAGTTGTCCATAGTGTGAAACACGAGACTGTTTTTCTTGTTAACCGATGCAGACATGCATGACATGAAAAAAGCTGCTCGTGCTCTGAACGTGATATTTCCGAATATGTTGCATGTCGACCCTGCCTTAGCTTCATGGGACTCCATTAAGCATCTGCACAACGCCATACGTGGTTGTATCTCATGTTGATCGCTTAGTTTCTAATGTTCAAGGAAATATTTCTCAAAGAGTCAGGTCACGTGTTCAGGTTCAAGGAAAATGGCCCCCGCGATTCCTTGACCTCCCAGCCTGTCTTGACTCTGTCGGGGTACATGGCTGTTTGCTGTCTATTATTACGCTGAACATTTGAAAAAGTTAAGTGTCTGAAATGCTTAAAGTGACGACTCCGCCGCAGTGAGGATGTGAACGAAATCATGAGAAAAAGCTTATCTTGTCGCGGGACCTGGTATATATTGCTTCCAATGACGCAAAACCTCCACAGGCCATCACAACCTGAGAAAAATGTGGTGAAACATTATGTGAATCAATGCATGGTCTTTTGAGAAAGTAACTGCAGATATCAGTAAAAGCTCCTGGCGATGTAGGAAAAGACGTAAAAACTAAAATGTGTGGAGGGAGTGGTTTTTAGGTAACACAGATCTGGAACAAATGAAAAAACCATTGCTCAGGTTCTGGAAGGCACTAGCGAAGCAAAGTGTGCTGGACCTGAAATACTTAGAGGACATTTGTGTTTAAAGATGCACCAGTAACCGCAGTTTGAGGGTTGGAAAGACATTTTCTCAACTGAAATATGTACTCTCTGAAGACCGGCACAATTTAACTCCGATAATTTGAGGAAAAGGGGAAAATGCTTGTAATTAGTGTGCAATCAGGGGAAAAGATTAGAAAATGTATCAATGATATCTTTACTTTGGTAACAGTTTCCCTTATAAGCTTGAATGTTTAAATTAAGTGTTTCACCATGGTTTAACAAAGAAATAAATGCCTTTTACTTCCTTTTTTAATCAATATGGCCCTTTCTTCTCTTTTGTTTACAATTTATAAATGCCTTTTGCCTGCATATTTCGTGTTTTTTAGTGCATAAAACATCCGGTCTTTAGTCATTATAGTCTGACAGAAAACTCGTCAACACTAGTATGTCTATATAATTTATATACTGTACTCACACATATATATATATATATATAATATGTATATACTATATTTATATATATATGATATATATATATAATATATGATAGGATATAATATTGTGTGTGAGTGTGTGTGTAGGATGAGGGAGGGAGAAAAGACGTCATGCACTGTGCAATCGTAGGGTGGGAGCGAATTTCCTTTTTTTTTTTTTTTCGGATTGACTTAGTGCGGGAAAGTTGCGAAATCACACAGTATAAACGATGTTAAAATATTAGAAACATACACATAATTTCTTAAGGCGGCCCAAACGCGATCGAAGTTTGATTTTTCAAAATTTTCAAAATTTATACGTTTTTGCACTTTTTGTGGTCAAATAACCAACCTCTTATTTATTTATAAATCTGCAACTTGTGTATGAAATATGTGACAAACGTATTCACGTAAACGACGGGTAGAATTGAAGCAGAAATTCAAATATTCGAGGTGGCCCAACTCAATATGTGTTGAAAAATATGTTAAAACTCGATATTTTCATTATTTTCATCACGATGGGCAATATACCCACCATTATCCAGTAGAGTCGTCAAACATGATCAAAGTATTTACCACTATTACAATACATGTCACATAGTAACAGCTCTTCGCTTATTTTTCCTTTACAGAAGTAAGGCTTCAAATAACCAGAAACTCACTACGGGGATGTGGCTGTACTTCGAGTTTCCACCCACGCCCTACCTCCAACCACCAAATCAAGGGCATAGATGGATATCCATCAGGACTCTGAATATTTAATAAGTCTATATGTATGCACGCACATTGCAACCGTACAACGGGTTCTACTAATCAGTGTTAGCTCACTTGCGTTTTGTACGCCTTTTGAACTCAAACGACGGTATTCCTGCTCTAGATGCGAGCGCCGCATGGATGAATCCATTCTCTTGAAAATGTGTCCACACTCACTGCAGCTGAAAGCGTCGGTTACGAGTTTTATAAACTCGCTCTACTGCTTGTGTGTGACACGGGAAAGGTTCGTGAACGAAGGACTTTTTTGCGGATATGTTTTGGTTGATCTCTTCGTCCGAGAGAGTCATCGTCAGGGGAGGCTCCTGTAAGTCACAAGAGTGCCAATCAATCATATTGATGTAATCCTCGCTATCGAATAGTAAAGCTGGAATCGTGAGCTGGCGTGGACGAGGACGGTCTTCTTTGTAAGTGCGGGCTCTCTTAATTCGACGCCATCCCAGTTCTCGAACATCTATTCGTTCATCCTGAATCATGCTGAGCAGGATCTTTTCCGGAGCAGCAAAGAATGCATTTCGCTGTATGACTGGCTGAACCACGCTGACGATACTGTCATCTAATCCTTGGAGGAGTTTAAACGTCCTGTGGACATGTTTGGCACCATCTCGTACGTGTGGTTGTGATTTAATGCGGAACCACATTGGTGCATAAACTTTCATGATGAAAGTGACCAATGTGTTCAACACTTCCGTAGGATCGTCCGTTCCTACATACAGGCGAAGTATTCGGTTTGCTGTCGTGAGCCACCTGGCATGATTCATCTTTCCTGGTTGACGAGCTGCCAGTTCTTCAGAGACTACACCAGTTGAAATTGACTGATGAAGTTCCCTAGAGGTATTTCTGGTCTGTGCTCAACGAATCAGAAGAAAGAAGACTGAGGTCCGATTGCACGTGAGCAAATTCCTTTATTGGGAGTTTCTCGCAGTCTGCCAGCTGCTTTCCAATGGCGCCAGTAAAGCCTCGAGGTCCACTTGTTTTCCCATCGAGTTTTTCAATGAGATGGCGGAGAGGAAGTTCTTTACCGTGCAACATGCAAACAAACCAATGTAGCGGTTTACCGAGACGTTCTTCAATGATCCTGATAGCACCTCCTTAACAGCCAGTATTTACAGCTGTTCCATCACAGCCGAGAGCTACTAGATTATCGAAAGATAAGTCATTTATTTCTGCAAAATTGAACAGGCAATTTGTAATGCTACGAGCAGAACCACTTCCAGGAGTAAAATGACCAAGATATGTTGAATTTGGTTCTGAAAGTACCGAGATATGTTCTCTGTGACTGTTTTCCTGTGATGTCTGTCTCCAATCTTTTCTGTGATCATTGCACATCCTTACCACTATGGTTAACATGTCTATGGTACTGAGGCGAGTTGTGAATGAAGTCATTTTGCCAACCACAAATACATTTTGACGTCCCAAGTTCATGCTCACAAACACAAGTCAATTGGGTATGAGGTCCATATCGATAATTGGAGAGTCATCTTGTCCCTTGTTCTCAAACATTGTCCCCGCATACTCGACCAACCGGACAAACGCATCAAAGTGTTTTCCCTTCTCAATATGCCGACTTGAACCGTGCAAGTTTATCAATATAAAACTGTCGTCAGAGAGAGAGAGTAGAGAAGAAGAGAGAGAGAGAGTTTATGCAGAGAGAGAGAGAGAGAGCAGTAGTGAGAAGCAGGAGAGAGAATAAGAGAATAAAAGAGAATGGGAAGATATGAGGAAACTATGGGAGAAAGGATGAGAGAAAGCACAGAATACGAGAGCATGAGAGCTAGAGTAGAAAAAAAGGAATGGGAGATAATACGACATGGCTACTTTAATAGATAGACAATGGGAGAGAGAGAGATAGAGAGAGAGAGAGGAGCAGAGCGAGAGGAGAAGAGAGAGAGAGAGAGGAGAGAGAGAGAGAGATAGAGAGAGAGAGAGAGGAGACACTCTAGAGAGAGAGAGAGAGACAGATGGAGCATGCAGAGATGAGAACGATTAGAGCGACATTACTTTTGTTGTTATTTCGAAAAGCTGGAGTTACCGTTCTCGGGTGGGGGGGAGTGATCTCTTTTTTTCGAGCAGGGGAACGATAGACACCTGAAATTACTTTATATTCGGTGCGGTATTAGGACGATTAGAACCGTGAATACTTTTTCGAGCGGAGGACGATAGAGCTTGAGATCATTTCTTATCGAGCATGGAGGACGATGCGACCTCGAATATTTTGTATTACGAGCGGAGACGATTAGGCACCCGAATCTTTTCACATCGAGCGGAGACTCACGATTCGAAGCGAATACTTATATCTGTTCGAGCGAGGTGAACGATTAGACCGAATAATTTTTCTTCGAGCGGAGGACGCATTAGACCGAATACTTTTTCGAGCGGAGGACGATTAGACCGAATATTTTTGTTTTCGAGCGGAATTACCAGACAATTCGAGCGGAAGATTACTTTTTTTGCGAGCGATATCACGTTTTCGATTTCGGCAAATAACGTAATTCGATGCGTAATACTTTTATCTGAAGCTTGGTAAGGATCGATTAGAGCGAATACTTTTTCGAGCGTGGGAGGACTATTTTCTGATTCGTAATACTAATTATTCGTGGAGCGGCAGGGACGATTCGACGCGTGATATACTTTTTCGATGCGAGGCGAGTCACGAAGGTGCGAAATTACGTTTTTTCGAGTCGGCGGAAGATTTCAAGCGAATTACTTTTTTCCGATCGGAAAGGAACTGATTCGTAAACAATAGCCTTTGGGGGGGGGGTTTCGTTCGAGCGGAGGATCGTGTGCACGATTCGAAGCGACATAATATTTTTGTCGGAGTGCTGAAGGGACGATTCGAGGAATATACTTTTTTCGAGCTGAGGACGATTCGAGCGGAAATACTTTTTCGAGCGGTGGGCAGGACGACTATATCGAGCGAATCTTTTTTCTGAAGCTGCTGAGGACCGATTCGAGAGCGATTTACTTTTTCGAGCTGGAGGGACGATTATCGAGCCGAATACTTTTTTCGACGTGGGCGAAGGACGCTTAGACACGATACTTTTTCGAGCGGAGATGACGATTCGAGGCGTGAATACTTTTTTTTCGGGCTGCGGAGATAGGACGATTAGACCGAATACTTTTTCGTGCAGCGGGTGTAGGGACTACTCTCGAACGCGGAATACTTTTTCGAGGCGGAGGACGATTGACCGAAATACTTTCATTTCTGCGGGGGACGATTCGAGGGAATCTTTTTAGTAGCGGCAGCTCACGATTCCGTGCTAATAACGTTTTTCGAGCGGAGGGACATGATTCAAACGCGAATTACTTTTTCGAGCGATGGCGATTCGAGTCCTCGATATTTTTCGAGGCGAGGACCGCAAATTATTAGACTTGTTGCTTTAGTTTTGCCTACGGACAATTTGACTCTTATAGTATATCAATTGTGATGTTTAGCTATTTTAGAATAATATAGATTATTTTAATTAGCTGTCCAAATTTTTTAGATGTTCACTATTTAAAACAATTTTTAGTTATATTACTTTTAGTAAATTATTTTTATGCCCTGATGATGCCAAAGTGTCTATTGGCGAAACCTTGCACGTGCATAAAAAAACCTCAAGAGATGACGAGTGTCCTTTGCCACCCTGAAAAATATCCCGTATATATAAATATATATATATACAAGAACATATTAAGATCAATATATATTATGATCTCGAGTGTCCCCTCCACTGGGAGAAAGTTATATTCCCTTCTATGTATACTTATAATAAATAGATATATAAATTATATTACAAATATATAGCTATTAATATATTATTCTATATCTAATATAATTATTCTATATATATATAAATATAATACTAACTAAATTATTATGTACAGTATTTAATATTTCATTATACTTAATATATATACTATATTTAATATATGAGTAATATAATATATTTATATTATCGTACATATAGTATTAGTTATATAGGTTATAGTTAATATATTATATATATATCCGTATAGCATTATATATATATATTATCTAGTATATATATATCTATATATATATATATATATATATATATATATTTATATATATATATATATATTTTATATATATATATATAATTATATTATATATATTATATATATATATATTATATATATAATATTATATATTATATAATTTAAAAAAATATATTATATAAAATAAATTAATATATTATAAAAAATTTATAAAAGTAAAAAATATTTATATTATATATATATTATTATATTAAAATATTATTTATATATTAAAAATATATATTTATATTAATATATATGTTAATATATATATAAATATAAAAAATAATTATATTAAAAAATAATATATAATAATATATATATATATTTATTATATTTTTATATTTATATAATAATATATTATATATTAAATTATATTTTTAATAAAAAATAAATATATAATTAATATAATTAAAAAATTTTTAAAATTTTATTTTTTATATATATTAATTTAATATTAATATAATATATAAAATTTATTTAATATAATAATTTTATAATATATATTATAAATTATATATATTTTTAGTTTTAAAATAAATATATAAAAAAAAAAAAAAAAACAAAAAAAAAAAACAAAAAAAAAAAAAAAAAAAAAAAAAATATTTAAGGGAAATAAAAAAAAAAAAAAAAAAAAAAAAAAAAAAAAAATTTAAATAAATTAAAAAATTTATTTTAAAAAAATTTTAAAAAAATTTAAAAATAATTATTTATTTAATTTTTAAATAAAATTAAAAATATAAAAAATTTTTTTAAAATTAAAATTTTGGGGAATATTTAAGAAAAATTTAATTTTTATTATAATTTATGGTAATTAAAAAATTTTAATATTTTTATAAATAAAAATAAAATTTTTTAAATTTTTTTTTTAATTTTTTATTAAATTTTTAATTTTTAAATGGTATTTTAAAAAAAATAAAAAAAAACAAAAAAACAGAAAAAGATAGGAAAGGAAAGGGAAAAAAGGAAATTTATTATAATTAAAATTTTATTTAAATTATTTTTTTTTTTAAAATTATTAAATAAAAAATTATAATAAAATAATTAAAATAAAAAATTTAAATTTAATAAAATTAAAAAAAACCCTATATTATATAAAAAAAAGATAATTTCCCCCTTTTTTTATTTTTTTTTTTTTTTTTTTAAAAAAATTTTTTTTTT
>JACEEZ010010956.1:0-20000 GCA_016584305.1 Chionoecetes opilio
AGGAAAAAATGGGAAGGAAGGAAAAAAGGAAATTGGCTAAGGAGGAAGGGGGAAAAGGGGAAGTAAAGGAGTTGCTGATATTCTGGCCAATCATGTTTCATTCCCCAGGGCCGAGCTATAACCTAGGGGCAGAGGCTTCCTAGGCTATGCTACTCCCATTCCCCCAGGCTATACTACTCCCCATACCCCATATCCCCAGGCTATACTACTCCCCATACCCCCATTCCCCATATCCCCATAGGTAGGTTGAATCTACCCAATTTGTTTGCAATATGGCGACTTCAATTTCCTTTCCATTTAGAACTGTGACGAGTTTTTGGGTATTTTATGTAAGTCTGTGTGAATGGGGGTAGGTATGTAATGAAAATCAATCTCTCTCTCTCTCTCTCTCTCTCTCTCTCTCTCTCTCTCTCTCTCTCTCCTCTCTCTCTCTCTCTCTCTCTCTCTCTCTCTCTCTCTCTCTCTCTCTTCATTTATACAAACAAAACAAACACGTTCCAAACAGGATCAACAATCACTCTAGGTATCTCTTTCCAATTCTCTCCTTCCTCCTTCCTCCCCCTCCTCCTCCTCCTCCTCCTCCCCCTCCTTCCTCCCTCCTCCTCCTCCTCCTCCTCCTCCTCTCCATTAATGAAGTTTTCGTTTCCATCGCTCACTTTTCCCAAAACGTTTCTCAAAATTTAAAAAGGAAAAAAAACCCTTTAAAAAAAAAAACAAATACGTGTCCAATTTCTCTCTGTGTTGTGTGTGTGTGTGTGTGTGGTGTGTGTGTGTGTGTGTGTGTGTGTGTGTGTGTGTGGTGTGTTGTGTGTGTGTGTGTGTGTGTGTGTTATGTGTGTTGTGTTTGTTTTTATGTGTGTGTGTGTGTGGTGTGTGTAATCTCGAAATGGGTATGAGACGCCGCAGGGATTTTTGCAATCTCCTCTCCAGGTAAAGGTAAACATTATCCCATATCACGCCCAACTCCTTCTTGGCACATTACCGCGGCCATACTCTCTCTCTCTCTTCTCTCTCTCTCTCCTCTCTCTCTTCTCTTCTGCCTCTCTCTCTCTCTCTCTCTCTCTCTTTAAGTGTAGCTCTAATTTCCAAGACTTTTTGCTTGGACTTTGGGTGTTACCGTTTTCCTTATTGGGCCTCTCTCTCTCTCTCTCTTCTCTCTCTCTCTCTCTCTCTCTTCTCTCCTCTCTTTTCTCTCTCTCTCTCTCTCTCTCATGCTTACCCCGATCGTAAACTCTGCCTCGGGGAAATACGGAGCGGCTGGGGTGATTCTGAGTCCCAAAATGGAAAACATGTTGAAAGGCCTGAATATATGTAGTATAGTAGTAGTAGTAGTGTAGTAGTATTATGTAGTAGTGAGTAGTATAATGATGTTAAAGGGTTAGTGATGGTGAGGTGGTTTTTTTGGGTTTTTGGTGTTTGTATAGTATTAGTGTAGTGTTAGTTTTGTGTAGTAGTATGTAGTATAGAGTAGAAATGTGTTGTAGTGATAGTATGGTGAGCTGGTACTTTTTATGGTTAGGGTGTTGTATGGTGTGGTAGTGGTGGGGTGGTTTTTAGGTGTAGGTTATTAAATTTGGAGTTGGCAATGTAATTCAATTTAAATTTTTGTGGTAATTTCCGGGTTTTTTTCCTTTTTGTTTACGTTTTTTTTTTCTCTGCTTTGTGTTTGCGTACTTAGTTATAAAGTAGTAGTAGTGTATGTATATTGGGAGGGGGGTGGGAGTAGAGTTAGTAGTATAGTATGGGGAGTGGAGTAGTAGTAGTATAGTATAGTATTAGTAGTAGTATAAGTAAGTTATATATAGAAATAGTAGTAGTAAGTGGGAGGAGTAGAATATAGTAGTAGTGGGTGTAGGAGTAGTAGTAGTATAGTATAGTATAGTAGTAGTAGTATATTAGTAGGGAGTAGAGCGCATTTTTTTTCCCTTCAGAAATAAATATGTCAGAAAAATCAACGTATTCTCTGCCTTTTAACTTTTTCTAACATTTTTGGTTCACTCTCATACTTCCCCCTTCCCCCTTTTTTCCTTTCCCCTTTCCTTTCCCCTTTTCCCTCCCCCTTTCCCTCCCTCCTAACCCATCCTTCCCCCCCTTTTCCCTTTCCCCTTTTTCCTTATAACCCTTCCTTCCCCCCCTTTTCCCCTCCTTCTATCCCCCCCTAACCCATCATTCCCCCCCTTTCCCCCCCCTTTTCCCCCCTCTATCCCCCTTTTGAACCGTCCTTTCCCCTCCCTTCCTTTCCTACCCGTCCTTCCCCTCTTTTTCCCCCCTCTTTTCCCCCCTTTCCCCTTCCTTTCCCTTCAAAACCCAGCTTTTCCCCTCTCTTTTCCCCCCTTCCTTTCCCTCCTAACTCAGTCCTTCCCCCCCTCTTAACCACCCTTCCCCCCCTTTTTCCCCCCTTCCTCCCCCAAACCCAAACCCTTTTCCCTTTTTTAAACCTCCCCCTCCCTCCTTCCCCTTTTTTCTCTCCCTTCCTCCCCCCTTCCCTCCCCACACCCCCCCTCCTCCAAACCCGACCCCTTCCCCCCTTTTAAAATTCCCTAACCCATCCTTCCCTCCCTTCCTCCCTCCTACCGACCCCTTCCCCCCTTCCTCCTCCAATCGACCCCTTCCCTTTCCTTCCTTCCTCCTAACTCGACCCCTTCCGCCCCCTTCCCTTCCCTCCTAACCGACCCCTTCCCCCCCTTCCTCCTCCTAGCCCCCCCTTTCCTTCCCTTCCCCCCCCGCCACCCCCGTCGTCACCGGGGAGTGACAGCGGGGCTCAACTCCCCAAAACGATTACCCCCTAAAGGGCCCTCCCCAAATTCCCACCTTGCTTCTTTGCGCAATGACACCTAAGCTCGGACCCGAAGCACGCAACACCAAAAACCCCCCACCACCAAAACACCACACAACCCCAACACCCCACAACCCCAACACACACACTTGTCCTTACTTCTTTAATTAAAACGCATTCCTCCTCTTCTTTCCTCTTCTTTATAAGTATAATAAAACTTCACCCTCTGTCTTCCTTCACCTTTTTCCCTTTCCCCCTCCCTTTCCCTCTGTACCACACACACACAAACCCCCCGCACCGCACACCCACACACACCCACCCATACACACACCCACACCCACAAGACAAAAACAAATTGAACATAACTAAATCTATACCTAACCCTTACCTAACCTAACCTATATCTAACCTAACATAACTTTTATCCTATACCTTACCTAACCTAACCTTACCTAACCTAACCTAACCTAACCTAACCTAACCTAACAATACCTGACTAGAGGTCGGTGCACATACACACACACACACACACCCACACACGCACACACACACATACACACACACACACACACACACACACACACACACACACCATAACCTTATAAACTTAATAATAACAACTAAACGGTACATATTCTAAGGTTCTTCGGGCAGTAAGAGTTGGCATGGACAGACAGACAAGGATATAAAAGGGACAGAGAGGTCTTGGGTTCGGTTCCCGCGGGAGGCTACATGACCAAGGGTGTGTTGTATGGGTAAAGGTCATACTGGCGGCAACGCGGGCTGGGACCGGGACCCAAAGGGCTCAGTAGAGCCCCGTAGGGGGGTCACTAGTCGCTCCGTAGATCAGCATGCTATCCGCGTTAGGGCACGTCGACCCTATGAAGATCCTTGTGGAGACTTGAGAGGCAGACTTGGATGTGCAGTGAGGTAAGACTTTAATAGATTCCGGGGCAGTGTAGAGTGAAGTAAGCCTTATATTTATAGGTTCCGGAGCAGTGTAGAGTGAAGTAAGCCTTTTATTTATATTTTCTTGGGTAGTGCAGTGTGGTAATTCCTTTATTTATAGGCTGTAAGGATCGTGACTTGAGAGGCAGACTTGGAAGTGCAGTGAGATAAGGCTTTTATTTATGGATTCCGGTGCAGTGTAGAGTGGTAGACCTTTTATTTATAGATTCCTGGCGTAGTGTAGTGACGTAAGCTTGGAAGATCCTTGAGAACAGGCGAATTTGGCAGTGTAGTGAGCCTTCTGAAGTGTTGTGTGTAGAGGTAGGCTGGGCAGTGCAGTGAGCTAGGCCTTTTATATATAGATTTATGGGTAGTGTAGTGTGGTAAGCCTTTTATTTATAGCCTTTGTTTTGCTTGTCCCGTTGGAAAGGTATTCACGACCCACTGATGATCCTTGGTAGTGTGGGAGGTGGATTGGTGGCTCTCCCCTGACCCTGACGAGACCTTCTTCTTGCTGTCCCCTTCGTGGTATTAAGACGTGAACTCGTATGGGACGTGTTTTAGGGTTGAGTGACACCCCCCTTAGGTCAGGGCCTCCGTGGTGCCCCTCAGACCATGGCAGGGGCGCGGGGCAGGGAGGGTGGGTGGCAGGGAGGGGCCAAACAAATCACCAAAACACGTGGTCAGTCATTCTGTCTCACTTTCCATCTCGACACGAAATCAAAACACTGAAAATAATCGCTTTTTTCTTTTGTATCTCTCTCTCTCTCTCTCTCTCCCTCTTATCTCTCTTCTTCGTCTCCTGTGTAAGCTTCTTCAGTAGAGAATGTGACCTTTTTTCCTTCTATATCCAGTGGGGATGTGACCTTTTTTCTCTCTATATCCAGGGCAGGTCAGGTCAATGAGTAACAACACAATATCAACAACACTGGAAATAATCGCTTTTTTCTCTCTCTTATCTCTCTTCGGCCTCCTATGTCAGCTTCTTCAGTGGGGAATGTGACCTTTCCTCCCTCTATATCCAGTGGGGAGACCTTTTTTCCTCTATATCCAGTGGCGACCTCTCTATATCCAGGGCAGGTCAGGTCAAGGAGTAACGTAAACACTACACTTCCCACTTGGGCGGCGTGGTGGCGGCGGCTCGAGTCAGTGAGCCGGGAGGAGCAGGTCCGTTCTCGCCGCGGAAGAGAGACGGAGTGAGAGGCTGAGTGAGAGTGTGAGAGTGAGAGGAGAGAGAGAGAGAGAGAGAGAGAGAGAGAGAGAGAGAGAGAGAGAGAGAGAGAGAGAGAGTAAAAGAAAAGAGAGGATGCAAGGCTACCACACCGCGCAGACACTCGCACACACTCCTCTCTCTCTCTCTCTCTCTCCTCTCTCTCTCTCTCTCTCCTCTCTTCTCTCTCTCTCCTCTCTCCTCTGTAATCTGTGACCTAGTGTGTCATACAGGCAATAAGGGAAATGAAAGTCACAAGAAGCTGGAGAATCTTCAACTTCCTGGTATCATAATTTGTTCCTCTCTCTCTCTCTCTCTCTCTCTCTCCTCTCTCTCTCTTCTCTCTCTCTTCTCTCTCCTTCTCTCCTCTCCTCTCTCTCTTCCTCTCTCTCTTCTCCTCTCTCTCTCTTCTCTCTTCCTCCAATTACTTATTCCTCCACTTTCTATTTACCGATTTTTTATATATTTTTATTTATTTTATTATTTTCATTTTTCAACCTTTTGATTTTTTTTGGTATTTTGTCCTCATATATATGCTAGTTTTTTTCTCTATCTCTTTCTTTCCATGTGTGTGTGTGTGTGTGTGTGTGTGTGTGTGTGTGTGTGTGTGTGTGTGTGTGTGTGTGTGTGTGTGTGTGATCCATCTCCTTTAATCGCCAAACAAATCCACATCAATTTAAAATGCACCTTTTCAACAAAATAGATCAATTGTCATGTATCATTTCTGTTTCCCTTCGAGCGGTGCGCCAGCCAATCTCTTCCCCCCCCCTCCTCCTCCTCCTCCTCTTCCTCCTCCTCCTCCTCTCCTCCTCCTCCTCCTCCTCCTCCTCCTCCTCCTCCTCCTCCTCCTCCATTCCGGGAAACTAAAAGCCCTATCTCAACTCCTCATCAAACTCTTCATCTTAATAATCCCACTTAATAAATCTTTACCTGGTTCCATAAAGTGCTACCCCCCTCCCTTTATACCCCCCCCACCTCCCCCCTCTTCCCCCACCACTGTTCTCCCCCCCACACCAACACCTCCAACCTCTCTACATCAGTATGCCACAAGCCTACACCCCAACCCCCTCCCCCAACACCACAATAACCCCCAGCATCCACCGCCAAATATTTCATGAGGGCAATATATTCGTCTTCCAGAAATATCTCCATCATATTTTCTTCACTCATAAAGGTCAGAGGAAAGAAGCCCTAAAAGTTTTCTAAATTACCTATTTGCGTCTGAGGGTGTGATGAGATATTAGTAGCTGTTGTTGTTATGATGGTGGTGGTTGGAAAGTAGTAGTAGTGGTAGTAGTAGCAATGGTGGTGGTGGTGGTGGTGGTGGTGGTGGTGGTGGTGGTGGTGAAGAGGGTAGTAGTAGTAGTGGTGGTGAAGGTGGTAGTAGTAGTAGTGGTGGTGAGGGTGGTGGTGGTAGTGGTGGTGAGGGTGGTGGTAGTAGTAGTAGTAGTAGTAGTAGTAGTAGTAGTAGTAGTAGTAGTAGTTGTTGTTTTGTTGTTATAATGGTGGTGGTTGGATAGCAGTAGTAGTGGTAGTACTAGTAATGGTGGTGGTGGTAGTGGTGGTGAGGGTGGTAGTAGTAGTAGTGGTAGTGAGGGTGGTAGTAGTAGTAGTAAGAGTAATAGTAGTACGTAGTAAGAGTGGTAGTAGTAATATAGTAGTAGTAGTAGTAGTAGTGGTGGTGAGGGTGGTGGTAGTAGTAGTAGTAGTAGTAGTAGTAGTAGTAGTAGTAGTAGTAGTAGTAGTAGTAGTAGTAGTAGTAGTAGTAGTAGTAGTGAGGGAAACAAGTACTTCATCAACATCAAAGGAGAGCTATTAATTTGAACAGCAATTGAGGAGGAAACATTTTAATATCTTGATCGAAAATATTAATCATTCTGAAATAACACTTTCTCTATGGATATAATTCATCGTAATATTCCAATTAAAACATATCTACTTCCTTTTTCAATCACATACATTTTTGCTTTTGTTTATAAATTTAACCACTTCGAAATTTATACAGTTTTTCTTGCATTCATATTTAGAGGAATTAAATTTTCACTATTTTTTGTATTATTTTCATTTTTTCATATTTTTCGTTCATATATTTTTTTCTTTCCTTAATTAAACATCACTTTCCAAAGATCAAAATTTTCTTCTTTCATTTAAATTGACTTCATTTTCCCTTTTTTCTTCATATTTTTCGTTCTTATATATATATTTTTTTTCTTTCATTTTTATCATCATTTCAACATTTCCTTCATACGTATTTTCTTCTTTATTTTCCTTTTTTTTTTTTTACATTTTTAACAACATTTCAAAATTTCCTCCCCGTGCATTTCCTTCTCAATTCTCTTTTTCCTTAAATAAACATCACTACAAAATTTCCTTCTTATATATTTCCTTCTCTATTTTCCTTCATATTTTTTACATTTATAACATCATTTCAAAATTTGTCTATTATTTTCTTAACATCACATCAAAATTTCCTTCTTCCTTCTATTCTTCCTTCTATATTTTCTGTTCTTTTTAACATTTAAAACATCATTTCAAAATTTCCTTTCTACGTGTTTGGTTCTCGTCGGGACATGTTTGGCTCGTGTCGTGTTGTGATTCTCCTCCCTGGCTTCGTAACATTTTAAATTTACTGTTATGCTGCATTAATCGAATTCCTCTCTTCCTCCTCCTCCTTCTCCTCCTTCTCCTCCTCCTCCTCCTCCTCTCCTCCTCCTCCTCCTCCTCCTCCTCCTCCTCCTCCTCCTCCTCCTCCTCTCCTCCTCCTCCTCCTCCTCCTACTACTCCTCCTCCTTCTCCTCCTCCTCCTCCTCCTCCTCCTCCTCCTCCTCCTCCTCTATCTGTATTTCAATTTCTTTATCTCCCTTCTCGCTTTAAGATCATTTGCTAAGTGGCCAAAAAAAATATCAATCTTTTATAAAAATTACGTTGGAGCCAAAAAAAAACACTCCTCTTGTTTTTATTTATTTCTGGCTCGTCATTTCATATATATTTTTTCATCTAATTCTTTTTACTTTTGATATTTTTCTATTTTCCTTTCTTTTTACCTCGTTTAAATTTTCTTTCAAATATCGTAATTTTTCTGTTTCTCTTCGTCTCCTTTCGCCTTACCTCCTTTCCACTCCTCCTCCTCCTCCTCCTCCTCCTCCTCCCTCCTCCTTTCCCCACTTCATTTTACCTTTTGTCCCTTTCTCCTCTTACCCAACCTCCCCTCCCCTTCTCTCCCCTCCTCCTCACTTTTTTTCTTTCGTCCTCTTTCTCTCACCTCTCTTCTCTCTTCTCTCTCCTCTTTTTCTTCCCCTCTCTCTCTCTCTTCTCTCTTTTTCTCTCCTCTCTTCTGGGGGGTTTATGTATCCGTATGTATCAGAGAGAGAGAAAGAGAGCGAGAGAGAGAGAGAGAGAGAGTAGAAGAGAGAGAGAGAGGAGAGAGAGAGAGAGAGAGAGAGAGGGGAGAGAAAAGAGAGAGAGAGAGAGAGAGAGAATCGTCTTTCTCCCTCGCTGGCTTTCTTAACTACCAGACGGAGCTTCGATGGGCCGCAAATTCCGGTCACGAGCCAAGGATATTCGGAACGGAAATGAATACAGATATACAACAAACAACAACAACAACAACAACAACAACAACAACAACAAACAAAAAACAACAACTAACAAACAAAAAAACAAAACAACAACACACAACAATAACAAACAAAAACAACAACAACAACCAAAAAAAACAACAACAACAACAACAACAACAACAACAACAACAACAACAGCAATAAACTAGATAAATAGAAATAAAATACCAGTCAAATAAATATGTAAATAAATAAATGGGTTAAAAATTAGTAGGTGAATAAATATAAATAAATAAAGTGCTTCACAAATTTGCTTTTTTTTTTTTTAATATTGGAGTTCATATTTTGGGGTTTGGGGGAGGAGGAGGAGGGGGAGAGGAGGGGGAGGAGGGAGGAGGAGGAGAGGAGGGGTAGTAGGGGGAAGAGGAGGAGGAGGAGGAAGAGGAGGAGGAGGAGGGAGGAGGGGGGAGGAGGGAGGAAGAGGAGGAGGAGGAGGAGGAAGAGGGAAAGAGGAAGAGGAGGGAAGGGGGAGGGGATGGGAAACTGGGAAATTACATAGAGGGGGAGGAGGAGGAGGAGGAGAGGAGAGTAGGGGAGGAGGGGGAAAGGGATTGGAAGGAGGGGGAAAAGAGGGGAGGAGGAGGAGGAGGAGAGGAGGAGAAGAGGATGGGGAAAGGGGGGGAGGAAGGAGAGGTCAGGAGGAGGAGGAGGAGAAGGAGGAAGGAAGGGGAAGGAAGGGGAGGAGGGGAGGGGAGGGGAAGGAGGAGAGGAGGAGGATGATGGGAAGATAGGAAAGTGGGGGGGGAGGAGGGAGGAGAAAAGAAGAAGAGGAGGAGGGAGGAAGAGAGGAGGGAGAGAAAAAGGAAAAAGAAGGAAGAAGTGTTAAAAATATTGATATAAGAAATTTAGGAAGAAACACGAAAAAAAAAGAAGAAAAAAAAAAGAAGAAGCTTACAACCGTTCATGAAAATAAAAAATAAAAATCGTTATAATAATAAAAAAATAAAAAAGAGGAAGAGGAAGTCAAAGAAAAATCTGATAAAAAAACAAAAAAAGGAAAATGTCACATGTCCAAAAAAAAAAAAAGTAAAAAGGACACGAGAGAAAATATATAACAGAGATCAAGAAGAGGACGGGAAAGTAAAAAATAAAAACAAATAAAAATAAATAAATAAATAAATAAAATAAAATAAAACTGAAATGATAAAAAAACGAAAAAAAAAAAAAAATGGAAATATGAATTCTGCCTTTTATAATTCAATCTTTTTTTTTTCTTTTTTCTTTTTTCGATTTTTTCTTTCCGTTGGTATATTTTCCTCCCTCCGTGTGTGTGTATTCCTTCCTTCTTTCCTTCCTTCCTTCCTTCCTTCAGTGTGTGTGTATTCCTTCCTTCTTCCTTCCTTTTCCTTCCTTCCTTTTTCCCCTTTCTTTTTACCTTTTCCCTCCCTTTTCCCTTCCCCTTTTTTTTTTTTCCTCCTTCCCCCTTCCTGTTTTTCTTCCTTCCTTCCCCCCTTTTTATTCCCTTCCTTTTCTTTCCTTTTTCAACCTTCCCCTTTTTTTATTCCTTTTCCCCTTTTTTTCCCCTTTTTTCCCCCTTTTTCTTCCTTTTCCTTCCCCTTTTCACCCCCTTTCTCCCTTTTTCTTCCCTTCCTTTTAAATTTTTTTTATCATCCTTTTTTTCCCTTTCTTCCCTTTTTTCTCCCTTTTCATTTTCTCCCTTTTCCTTCCCTTTCTCCACCCCATTTTCCTTTTCTCCCTTTTTATCTCCCTTTTTCCTTCCCTTTTTTATTCTTTTCCTTTTTTCCCCTTTTTTTAAACCTTTTCCTTCCCCCTTTTAAAAAACTACCCCATTTCTTTTTATTTCATCCTATTTTCCCCTTTAATTTAACCCCTTTTTATTCTTCACCCTTAATTCTATCCCTTTTTCTTCCCCCCTTAATTTTTTAATCCCTATTTCTTCATCCTTTAAATTTACCCCTATTTCTTCCCCCTTTTTTTAAAACCCCTTTTTTTCTTCCCCCTTTAATTCTATCCTTTTTTTTCCCCCCTTTAATTTTTTATCCCTATTTTTTCCCCCTTTTAATTCTATCCCTATTTTTTCACCCTTTAATTATCCCTTTTTTTCCCTTCCCCCTTTTTTTAATCCCTTTTTCCCTTCCCCCTTTTAATTTTTCCCTATTTCTTCCCCCTTTTTAATTTTATCCCTATTTTTTTTCCCCCTTTAATTTTATCCCTATTTTTTCAACCCTTTAATTTAATCCCTATTTCTTCACCCTTTAATTCTATCCCTATTTCTTCACCCTTTAATTCTATCCCTATTTTTTCACCCTTTAATTTTATCCCTATTTCTTCACCCTTTAATTTTATCCCTATTTCTTCACCCTTTAATTTTAATCCCTATTTCTTCACCCTTTAATTTAATCCCTATTTCTTCACCCTTTAATTTTATCCCTATTTCTTCACCCTTTAATTTTATCCCTATTTCTTCACCCTTTAATTTTAATCCCTATTTCTTCACCCTTTAATTTTTATCCCTATTTTTTTCACCCTTTTAATTTAACCCCTTTTTTCTTCACCCTTTAATTTTATCCCTATTTCTTCACCCTTTAATTTTATCCCTATTTCTTCACCCTTTAATTTTATCCCTATTTCTTCACCCTTTAATTCTATCCCTATTTCTTCACCCTTTAATTTTATCCCTATTTCTTCACCCTTTAAATTTTTTACCCCTTTTCTTCCCCCTTTTAAATTTTTAAATCCCTTTTTCTTCACCCTTTAATTTTTCCCTATTTTTTTAAATTTTTAAATTTAACCCCTATTTTCTTCCCCCTTTAATTTTTAATCCCTTTTTTCCACCCTTTAATTTAACCCCAATTTTTTTCACCCTTTATTTTTAATCCCATTTCTTCCCCATATTTTTTTTAAAATTTCTTATTTCTTCATTTTTTCCCTTTTCCTCCTTTTCCTCTCTCCCTCCTCCTTCTCTCCTCTCTTTTCTCTTCTCCCCTTCTGCTCCCATTTTTTTTTTTTCTCTCCGTTTTCCTTCTTCACTATTGTCATCATCAACTTTTCTCTTCCCCGCTTTTCACTCACACCTAATCATTTTTTCTTGCATACTACCCACTGTTAATCCTTTTTTCTAATCAATTTCCCTTCCCTGCTCCCCTCCGGCCTAATTATAACCCTCATCACTCGCACAGGTAAGGTCAGGTGAGCTAATTAACCCTTGCACGCCCAGATCTTTCCTTGGCTATATGAAATTGTCTGTTGTTAGCCATAAAATTACGAAAAGTCACATAATATACCAAATGAGTTAGTGGACAAGGATACTAAACAGGTATGCTAAAAAACTTTGCTTAGTCAAAAAAAAACGTCAATGGTACCCAAATTACAAGGAAATTACGTTCGGGGCCCTAAAAAGGGTTTAATAGGGGATTTAGGGTCTAGGTAAAACTTTAAAATTAAAAAGGGGATTCGAATACCCAATACACAGCCAACTTTTTTAATTAGTAGTTAATTGCATTTGCATTGTTTAACATGTGCATGGAAGTTAAGTTATGATTAATTGAAGACTATTTTAGCATTATAATTATCGTTGTTATTATTATTACTATTATCATTATTATCATTATTAGTATCATTGTAGTACTAGTAGTAGAAATAGTGTTAGTGGTAGTGGTAGTGGTAGTGGTAGTAGTAGTAGTAGTAGTAGTAGTAGTGGTGGTGGTGGTGGTAGTAGTAGTAGTAAGTAGTGTAGTGGTGGTACGGTAGTAGTAGTAGTTAGTAGTAAGTATAGTAGTATAGTAGTAGTAGTGGTGGTAGTATATAGTAGGTAGTAATAGTAGGTAGTAGTAGTAGTAGTAGTAGTAGTAGTAGTAGTAGTAGTAGTAGTAGTAGAAAGTGGTAGTAGTAGTAGTAGTACTGGTGGTAGTAGTAGTAGTAGTAGTAGTAGTAGTAGTAGTAGTAGTAGTAGTAGTAGTAGTAGTAGTAGCATAGTAAAAGTTATTGTTGTTGTTACTGCTGAAAAATAAAAGTTGGTCTAATTTTTTCGATAAATTTACACACACACACACACACACACACACACACACACACACACACACACACACCCACACTAACACTAACACAACAACTTTCACAATCCTTACATCTTAATCAGAGCAACTATGGCATTCTCTTTCACACATTCCTTCCCCTACAACCCCCAACCTCCTTCCCCTACAACCCCCAACCCCCTTCCCCTACAACCCCCAACCCCCTTCCCCTACAACCACCCACCCCCTTCCCCAACAACCCCACCATTACCCCAACCTCCTTCCCCTACAACACCCCCAAACACCACCACCCACAACCCCAACCTCCTTCCCTACAACCCCCAACCCCTTCACCCTACAACCCCAACCCTTCCCTACAACCACCCACCCCACTTCCCACACCAATAAATTAAACCCGTACAACCCCCCCCACCCCCCCCCCCCCAAATCTACACTTTTCCCTAAAAAATTCCTTCCCTAAAGAAAGGGAAAAGAAGAAGAAAGAAAGAAAAGACGGGGAGGAAAACGGGAAGGGGAAAATAGGGGAGCCGGGGAAAAAGGGGAGGAGAAAAAAATGAAAAGGGAAATAAGAGGAAAGTGATGGGGAAAAGGAGAGAGGGGGAGAGGAGGAGGAGGATGGAGGAGGAGGAGGGGGAAAAGGAGAGGTAGGAGGAGGAGGAGGGAAAGGGGAAAGAGATCGAGAGGGAAATAGAATTAGAGTGAAAACAAGAAGGGTGAAAGGGGGGAAATGAAAAGAGGGAGGTGGGGAGAGAGGAGAGAGAGAGAGAGAGAGAGAGAGAGAGAAAAGAGAGAGAGAGGAGAGGAGAGAGAGAGAGAGAGAGAGAGAGAGAGAGAGAGAAGAGAGAGAGAGAGAGAGTTGACTGACTGACTGATGTTCATACCTAGATTAAAAAAATAATGAGAGAGAGAGAGAGAGAGAGAGAGAAGAGAGAGAGAGAGAGAGAGAGAGGAGAGAGAGAGAGAGAGAGAGAGAGAGAGAGAGAGAGAGAGAGAGATGGATGAAACGTTCAGAGGCTATGTAGTTAAGATCATTAGCATAGATTTAATGGATTAGAAAAGTAAAAGGAGGATGAGATGAACAAAACTTGTGATAATTAGTGAAATCTGAAGGTATAGACTCTCTCTCTCTCTCTCTCTCTCTCTCTCTCTCTCTCTCTCTCCTCTCTCTCTCCCCTTCTCCTCTCCTCTCTCCCCTCCTCTCTCTCTCTCTCTCTAATAGTGGAAGTGACGGCAAACAGCAAAAAAAGAAAAAAAAAGAACGGGAATAAAAGGAAAGAAGAATGCAATAGACAAATGAAAGAAAAAGAAAGAAAGATAGCAGAGAGAAAGAAACAAAAATCAGTAAAGTGCCTCCGGGTATAAAACCACCAACCACCACCACCACCACCACCACCACCCCACCACCACCACCCCACCACACCACCACAACCCACCACACTTTATCCCCCCCCCCCCCCCCCCAAATCCACTATCCTCGCCACCCAAATCAAGGTTTGCTGTGAGTACTAACCCCTTGTTCCCTCAAAGTGGTGGTAGTGGTGGTGGTGGTGGTAGTAGTGGTGGTGGTGGTGTTGTTGTTGTTGGTGGTGGTGGTGGTAGTGGTGATAGTGGTGGTGGTGGTAGTGGTGGTGGTGGTGGTGGGGGTGGTGGTGTTGGGTGGTTTGTGGTGGGTGGTGGTGGTGGTAGTGGGTGGTAGTGGTGTGTGGTGGGTGGTGGTGGAGGTGGTAGTGGTGGTGGTGGTGGTGGTGGTAAGTGGTGGTTGGGTGGTGGTGGTAGTAGAGGTGGTGTGGTGGTGGTGGTGGGGTGGGAGGTGTTGGTGGTGGTAGTGGTTGGTGGTAGTGGTGGTATGGGGGTTGGTGGTGGTGGTGGTGGTAGTGTGGTTTAGGGGTTTTGGGTGGTGGTGGTAGTGGTGTGGTGGGGGGTAGTGGTGGTGGTGGTGGGTATTTGGTGGTGGTGGGTTTGGTGGTGGTGGTAATATATGTAGCGGGGGTGGTAGAAAGTGGTGGTGGTGGTGGTGGGTGGTGGTGGTTGTGGTGGTTTGGTGGTTTGGTGGTGGTGGTGGTGTGGTGGTGTGGTGGTGGTGGTGGTGGTGGTGGTTTGGTAGTGGTGGGGTAGTTGGTGGTGGTGGAGGTGTTGGTGGAGTGGTAGTGTTTGGTGGTGGTGTTTGGTGGTATTGGTTAGTGGGGGTTTAGTGGTGGGGGTAGGGGTAGTAGTGGTATTGGTGTGGTGGAAAGTGGTAGTAGTGGTGGTAGTGGTGGTTAGTGGTGTAGTGGTGCAGTAATAGCGGGTGGTGGTAGTGGGTAGTAGGGGGTGGGGTTAGTGTGGTGGTAGTGGTAGTAGTGGTTGCAGTAATAGCAGTAGTGGTAGTGGTAGGGGTAGTGGTGATGGTAGTAGTGGTGGTAGTGGTAGTAGTGGTTGCAGTAATAGCAGTAGTGGTAGTGGTAGGGGTAGTGGTAGTGGTAGTAGTGGTGGTAGTGGTAGTAGTGGTGGTAGTAATAGCAGTAGTGGTAGTGATAGGGGTAGTGGTGATGGTAGTAGTGGTGGTAGTGGTAGTAGTGGTTGCAGTAATAGCAGTAGTGGTAGTGGTAGTAGTGGTAGTAGTAGTGGTAGTGGTAGTAGTGGTTGCAGTAATAGCAGTAGTGGTAGTGGTAGGGGTGGCCAATCTAATTTTTTTCCCAATTTCATAATGTTCTATATTCCTGTACTTGTTATTATTATCATTATCATTATTATTTGCTATTATTATCTCGTTCTTACTGAAATAACCCATCTTCATTATCTTCTTCATTAACCTCTATGTCTTTTCCTCCTCCTCCTACTTAACATTAACAACTCAAAGCCCTGAATTTATACCTACAAATATCTGATCCAATACAAAATCATTCTCTTTCTTACACTTGTTTTCAGTTAATATTCCATCATTTTAACCTTATTGATTTCTACCTCCTCTTTCTACTCTTTCTCCCACCTAACATTAACAACTCAAAGCTCTTGAATATAACCCTACAAATATCTAATCAATTACCAAATCAAAGGAACCACATAGTATCCGAACCCTTAGAGCTACAAATATCTCTGTCTGGCTGTCTCTACCTGTCTCTATCTGTCTATAATTCAATACAAAATCAAAGGAACCACATAGTATCAGAACCCTTAGAGCTACAAATATCTCTGTCCAGCTGTCTCTATCTGTCTATAATTCAATACAAAATCAAAGGAACCACATAGTATCAGAACCCTTAGAGCTACAAATATCTCTGTCCGGCTGTCTCTACCTGTCTCTATCGTCCCTCGTCCGGCTGTCGCTCTACTGTCTCTATTTCCCCCTTCTTTTTTGATTCCGGCTTTGACCCCCCTCTCATAGTCTCTAATTTTTAGTTATTTTGCTGTCCCTCTAATTTTTCCTTTTTGTCCATCCGTCCCTGTCCGTTTTTCGCTCACCGTGCGCTCTCCTGTTTTTACCCTTTTTTTTTAACCCGTCCCCTCCCCCCCCTTTAACTTAAACCCTTTTTTTAAAAAAACAAAACTCAAAAAAAAAAAGGGGGCCCCTTAAAATTTTTTTTTTTATTTACCAAAACCAAAAAAAAAAAAATACCCCCTTTGATCCCCCAATTTTTTTTAAAAAAAAAGGCCAAAATAAAATTTTTTTTTTTTTTTTTTTTTTTTTTTTTTTTCCCCCCCCCCCCCCCCCCCCCCCCCCTTTTTTTTTACTTGTTGCCCCCGTTATTCCCCCCCCTCCTTCTTTTTAAATTTTGTTTCATCCTCTTTCCCTCTCTTTTTTCCCACCTCTTTCCTCGTCTTTATCTTCTCTATCCTCCCCCGGGCCCTGTTTAACTGCTCTACCCCTGTCCGGCTGCTCTCTGTTTTTTCTGTCTTATCTCTGCCCTGTTCGTTTAGTCTTATCCCTGCCCGGCTTGTCTCGTCTTATCTGTCTTATCCTCCCCGGGGCCCCCTTTTATATCGTCTCTTCCGTCCCCTGCTCTACTGTCTTATTGTCTCTTCTTCTCTATCTTTCTATAATCACTAAAAAAAACCAAAAAAACAAACGTATCAACCTTTTTAAAGCCTGGTCACAATGCCACAGTGTACGCTGCAAAGAGGCAAAGTCAGACAGAAAACGGATTCTTACCACCACAGAAAATCGTCCACCAGGTTGAAAATAACAACAACTATTCTATTTGCACTACAGAGAGAGTTAAAGTGAGGATTTAACCAGTGTGTATCTTAATTATATTGATGAAGTTGGTATGGGTGTGTTTTGGGGGTATGTCTGTTTATATTAATTTTGTGTATATATGGAAATGTATCGTAAACTTGTTGTCGTAGGAAGATTATAAAATTTCATGTTTTTAGCTTATATTTACTATTAGTTTGATGTATAATGGAATATCTAAGTCCATTTATACTAGGAGACATGACAAAATTTAATATTCTCTCTCTCTCTCTCTCTCCTCTCTCTCTCTCTCTCTTCTCTCTCTGATCCCCAAAAAAAAACCCCCCCCCCCTTTCTTCCCTTCTTCTTTTCCCCCTTCCTTTTTATCTCTTTCCCCTTCCCCCCCCAAAATCCCTTCTTTCTCTTCCCCTCCCCTTTTCCCCCCCTCCCCTCTTCCCCCCCCCCCTCATCCCCCCCTTTCCCCTCCTTTCCCCTCTTTACGCTTCATCTCTTTCCTCACACCAATACACTATTTTTCCCCTCCCCTCCTACCCCCTCCCCTTCCCCCTTCCCCCCCTTACTCTTCCCCTCTTCCGGATTTATGCAGTGGAAAATAAGGTCAACCCTCCCCTTCCGCCCTTTACCACCCGACCTGATTTCTCTTAGGCAAGGAGATAAGGTCATTCCTCTTATCCGGTTTCGTGTTTTATACCTGAAAAGAAAAAGAGGTGGATAAAATATATGATAAACTGAGAGATAAGAATAGAGAGATGGATTTCTGAACCCTTTTCCCCCCCCCGAGTTGGGAATCCTGCGGCAGAAAACTCTTTCGCCCTTCTTTGTGCGGTCGACAAGAGCCGGTAGGGGACAAAGGTCCGAATCAAATCCCCCAGGGAAAAAATGTCAAATCCATGTCGAGGGGCAAAAAAACCCCAGCAGCTTACCTGTTCTCCGACTGCGAGTGCGACGGGGGAACTATGGGGGCAGCATGACCCGATGAGGATCGAACATCACAAAAACGGGATTTCACGAAAAGGTGTCACTATAAAAATCCCCCCCACAACGGAAGATCGAAAAATAACGACTCTAAAAAACCCTACGGGCTATAGGCCCAACGTTAAAAGAAAAAAAAAGTAAGGTGGGTTAAAAAAATGGATGGGGAGGATAGAATATGGAAGGAGTAGATAGAGATGGGCTGTTAATGGTGTTTTTAGAGGCAGTTGTTATAATTAAATGCTACAATTTATAGTTAAAGGTATAAGTTGAGGAGTCAAAATGTATTGGTGGGTTGTAATAAGTGGGGTGGAGAGGAGAGAGAGAAAAGGGGAGAGAGAGAGAGAGAGAGAGAGAGAGAGAGAGAGAAAGGGGGAGAAAAGAGAGAGGGGGAGAGAGGGGGAGAAAACGGGGGGAGAAGGGGAGGGGAAGGGAAGGGGAAAAAAGGGAAGGGAAGGGAAGAAGGAAGGAAGGAAAGGGGAAGGGAAGGAAGGGAAAGGGGGAAGGAAAGGAAGGGAAGGGGGAAGGGAAGGGAAAAGGGAAAGGGGAAGGGGAAGGGGAAAGAAGGGGGAAAGGAGGAAAAGGGGAAGGAAAAGGAAGGGAAGGGAAGGGAAGGGAAGGGAAAAGGGAAGGGAAGGGGGGAAGGAAGGGGAAGGGAAGGGAAGGGGGGGAAAAGGGGAAAGGGAAGGGAAGGGAAAGGGAAGGGAAAGGGAGGGAAGGGAAAAAGGGAAAGGAAGGGAAGGAAGGGGGGAAAAGGGAAAGGGGAAGGGGGGAGGGGGGAAAGGGAAGGGAAAGGGAAGGGGGGAAGGGAAGGGGGAAAGGGAAAAGGGAAAGGGGAGGGAGGGGGGGGAAGGAAGGGGGGGGAAGGGAGGGAAGGGGGGGAAAAGGGAAAGGGAAAGGGGGAAAGGGGGGGAAGGGAAGAGGGGAAAGGGAGTTGCTCAGATTCCAGCTCTTTTAAACTGTTTTGGTCCCCCAAAAATTTCCACTAACTTGGAAACTAAAAATTCAGAAAGTAGCCCCTTGCCCTTCCCGAACCCCCCCCCGCTACTCCCGACCCCCCCAAACGTAGTAGTAGTAGTAAGTAGTAGTAGTAGTAGTAGTTTTTAGTAATAATTTTTGTAGTAGTAGTAGTAGTAAATAGTGTAGTGGTAGTAGTAGTAGTAGTTTGTAGTGTAAGTAGAGTATTATAGTAGTATAGTAGTATAGTAGATAGTAGTAGTAGTAGTTAGTAGTAAGGGTATAGTAGTAAGTAGCATAGTAGTGTTGTAGTAGTAGTAGTATAATAGTAGTAGTTAGTAGTAGTAGTAGTTATGAGTAGAAGATATAATAGTAGTAGGTAGTAGTAGTATAGTATAGTAGTAGTGTAGTATAAGTAGTAGTATAGTAGTAGTAGTATAGTAGTAGTAAAGTAGTAGTAATATATTGTATAGTAATAAGGAAATAATTTGGAAAATATAGGGAATATTTGGTTTTTTTTTTTTTAAACTTATTTTTTAGTTTTTTAAATTTTTATTTATTTTTTTATTTTTTTATTTTTTTTATTTATTATTTTTATTGTTAATTGAGGTATTTGGGTTTTTTCCTTTTTATCCTATTTTTTTTTTATAATATATTTTTTTTTTTGTAAATTTTTAGAGGTATTTTGGTTTGAAATTCGTTGATATTAGTCATTAAGGAGGGGAGGGAGGAGGAGAGGAGGAGGAGGAGGGGAGGAGAGGAGAGGAGGAAAAAGAGGAGGAGGAGGAGAGAGTTGTGGAAGGAGCCCCAATAATTTTTATTAATTTATGATATAATATTGTTTATTAATAGTTATCATTTTCTTTTGTTTATATTATATTAATATATTTTTTTTTTTTATTAAGTAATATTAATTATCCCTCATTTTTTTTTGTTTTTAATTGTATATTTATTATGATATTCCTTTTTTTTTATAGTTACCCCTTTTATATTTTTTTTTGTTTTTTTTAATAATCTCCACTTTTTTGCCTCTTTCCTCTCTATTCTCCTGTTCTCCGACCTTCAGTCACCCCTCATCTCCACTTATCCACTCATCTCCTCTCTCCTCTCCTGTTCTCCTACCTTCAGTCACCCCTCATCTCCACTAGTCTCCTCTCCTATCTCCTCTAATTTATCTCCCATTCCTCCCTCTATGAAGAACACGAATGAATTTAATAATTTAACACATGGAAATAAACACTAGAGAAAGGATATGTGTGTGTGTGTGTGTGTGTGTGGTGTGTGTGTGTGTGTGTGTGTGTGTGTGTGTGTGTGTGTGTGTGTGGGTGTGTGTGTGTTTGTGGGTGTG
>JACEEZ010010956.1:25000-37500 GCA_016584305.1 Chionoecetes opilio
ATCCTAACAACACACAGTAAAGCAGAAACACCTTAAAAAACACCTTCCATACGCACTGGTATAAGAACTATGTCTGCAGGCAAGGTAGAGAAAGAAGAGAGAAGCGGTAGACATCCTACACTCTTAGAAAAGAAGGGTAGAAAAAGGGTAGAAAAAGGGTGTTTGTAGTGATGAAATACTGCTACCCTTTTTCTACCCTTACAAATATACCCTTTTGCAAACCCAAATTACCCTTTCCAACCCCTTCCCTTTTTAAAAAAGGGTAGATAAAAGGGAGATGAAGGGATAAAAGCGCAGCTACCCTCCAGCCTGGACATAGGGTATAAAAAGGGTAGTGATGGTGTGATGTAACAATTCGACCCTTAATATACCCCTTATTTCTGAGAGTGTATATTTCGTCTGTCTCTTTCGTACACAAAACACAGTAATGGAAAAACACCTTAAAAAACACCTTACATACGCACTGGTATGTTATAGAGGCAAGGGTATACTAGAGCAAGAAGAGAGAAGAGGGAGGCAGCTGTACTTACCCTTATAAAACACTTTACATACTCGTATTCACAGGTATGTCTCAAGGCAAGACTAGTAGAAGAGAAGCAAGGATGAAGAGAGAAGATGGAGGGAGGCATATTCCCGTTTTCTGATAGAGTATGTGGTGTTTACTCTTGAACACGACAGGTTAGGTTACGTTAGAGCCTGTTACGGTCAGGGTAAATAGGTTACCGTAGTCAGTAGGTGGTATGAGTGGAAATCACAATGAGGGTATTTTCGAGACAATCCTATGGTTCGTTTAGGAGCTACAGCCAAGCGTTTCACTGGGAAACCACAGACTCGCATAGAGAACGGAAATATGCGGGAGGGAGCTGTTCTGTACTCACCCTGTTGAGAAGGTCTGGCTGGTCCCCGTTGGTATAGGGCTGAGAGGGCTGGCCGTTGGTGTTGGAGGCCGGGGCGTCGATGTTGAGGGTGGGGATGGCGGAAGCAGGGAGTAGCCATTCTGCAGGAGGTTGAGGCGACGGTCTAGCTCTTCAGGGTCATTCAGCACTCGGGTTTCCACGATGGGTGCTGATCTGCCCACCTAGGATTGAGAGAAACAGGAGGGGTGGGTTAAAGTGATGATATTAGGGAGTTAAAAAAGGGAATAGGAATCATACTTACTGTAGAAAGGAGATATTGGTGAGAAAAAGTGATGTTGATATTAAGGGGTAAAAATAAGGGTTCAAGATAGGAGGTATTGGTAAGGGGTACGGATATTGATGGCTATTGATGGATAGAGATATTGGTGGATACGTAATCATAGGTTTAAGTTGGATAGGTTAAGATTTAAGAAAGAAATAGCTGTGATTCGAGAGAGAGAGAGAGAGAGAGAGAGAGAGAGAGAGAGAGAGAGAGAGAAGAGAGAGGAGAGAGAGAGAGAGAGAGAGTGAGAGAGAGAGAGAGAGAGAGAGATTGATTTAATGCCTAAAAAGGTGAATGTGCCAGACATCAGAGGTCATATGGCACAGAGAGAGAGAGAGAGAGAGAGAGAGAGAGAGAGAGAGAGAGAGAGAGAGAGAGAGAGAGAGAGAGAGAGAGAGAGAGAGAGAGAGAGAGAGAGAGAGAGAGAGAGAGAGAGAGAGAGAGAGAGAGAGAGGTATTAAGTGTAAAAAAGTGTTCTAGAAAGGAAATATTGGTAAGGGGTGATACTTAACAATAGATTTAAGTTTTGTAAGTGTAGATTTAAGTGAGACATATGCAGTAAGTGACTCATTAATGGACACGTGAGTAAAAGGGTTAAAACAAGGAGATATTGGTAAGAGGTTGGATACGTTACAGTAAGTTTTAGTTAGATAAGCGAGAAATACTTAAGATAGAGAGAGGTGAAGGTGTGGGTTCAGGTGATAAGAACATAAGAAAGTAAGGAAGCTACAAGAGGCCGTGAGACCTACACGTGGTGGCTCCTGTTACCTAACTCTACCTACATCCACCTCTCTTCCCTATCCATGAATTTATCCAGACACCTTTTAAAGACCCCAATAGATTCCTCATTGACCACCTGACGACTGAGTCCATTCCAATCATGTCATCACCCTATTTGTGAACCAGTTTCTCCAAATTTCCTTTTTAAATCTACGCTTTTCCAGCTTGAATCCGTTACTTCTCGTTCTGCCCTGCTTACTAACCTTAAGAACTTTTCCTACATCGCCTGTATTGTATCCCTTTATACACTTAAAAACTTCTATCAGATGTAGGTAATAAGAAGGATAGATGATTATGGGTAAATAGGAACTGGCTTTTAGTAAACTCATTATGTTCTTAAACCTGTTGGTGTCGTGTTTCTGGGTACGTTGTTATGTTGACTGGCTTGTTGTTGTTAAGAGCGACCGTAACCATAGTCGTACACGTAAATACCGCTAAGTGTTATGGGTTATTAGTATCGATGTCCAGCCTGTTTACCAGTTGACAAGGCTAAAGTGAGGCCAGTTAGAACGTTAAAAAAAGTATTAGGGATTTCCTTTGTGTTTTGATGCAATGAACTGAGACTTTTTACATGGGAATTACAGTATGTAAAGGAAGTTCAGTTGGTGGAAAATATGAGTGGAATGCTTTGGGTGATAAAACAAGGATAGGGTATAATAATCGATAAAATAAAGGTCTATATAGCAAGGAAAAGGATGAAAAACGTATAATATAATCGAGTAAGAAGTCAGGGAGGGTAATAAATTGTAATGTAAAAGCAATTCCTCTGCATTCTTTCAGTGGTATTCCAAACAGGTACCTTTTTTATGTAAATTTGGAGTTTCATGTGCCAAAAACAAGCTATTTTCTTTAAGGACGGAAGATTTACTCATTGGTGGTTACTGGTTAGACCTTATATAAATAGTAGTAGTTGATGTAGTAGTAGTAGTAGTAGTAGTAGTAGTAGTAGTAGTTGTAGTAGTAGTAGTAGTAGTAGTAGTAGTAGTAGTAGTAGTAGTAATAATAATAATAATAATAATAGTAGTAGTAGTAGTAGTAGTAGTAGTAGTAGTATAGTAGTAGTAGTAGTAGTAGTAGTAGTAGTAGTAGTAGTAGTAGTAGTAGTAGTAGTAGTAGTAGTAGTAGTAGTAGTCTATACTCTGTTTTTTTAACGAGATGAAAAATCTGCCCCCTTGCTGCTTACTGACTGATATTTGATGCCAGGAGAAGGGAATACTACGCTTCTTCTAAATTTAAGTTGTATTTTATCATAGTTAATCATAGTATCAGGTAAACACAGGCATCATTTTAATGAGACCTTAAGATAGAATGGGTATATGCCAGGAGAAGGGAATACTACACTTCTTTTAAATTTCAGTTGTATTTTATCATAGTTAACCATAGTATCAGGTAAACAGAGGCATCATTTTAAGCATGAGACCTTAAGATAGAATGGAATTTTCACCTCGTTAAAAAAAATAGACTATAGTATCTATTAACGTAACCCCTTGAGGCCCAGAACGTAATTTCCATTGTAATTTGACCACCATTAGATGATTGTTAATGATATAAACAAAATTTTTATAGATATGACCTGGGGCTGGTTAGTATCCTTCTCCACTAACTCATTTGGTATATAAAGTTACTTTTTGTTATTTTATGGCGAACAACAGACGATTTTATATAGCAAAGGAATGATCTGGGTGTGAAGGGGTTAATAAAAGGTCTGGCAAATAACACCATAACTCATCTCCTTCGCCATCACAATAATCCGCCACCATCAATGTCTTCTCGCTTCTCACAAAACAAGAAAAAAGTTGAGTCGAGGATCAAATCTTTAATTCCAAGTCTAAGCTTCTTATCTTCGCGTTTCTTACTCTAATACTCTCTCTCTCTCTCTCTCTCTCTCTCTCTCTCTCTCTCTCTCTCTCTCTCTCTCTCTCTCTCTCTCTCTCTCTCTCTCTCTCTCTCTCTCAGCAGAATCTCGACCTTTCTACGTCTTATTTTTGCTTTTGTTGATCTGAGAGAGAGAGAGAGAGAGAGAGAGAGAGAGAGAGAGAGAGAGAGAGAGAGAGAGAGAGAGAGAGAGAGAGAGAGAGAGAGAACAAACAAAAAGAGAGAGAGTATTATTTCACACCTAATTCTAGTAATTTCCTGTTTTATCACTTTAAAATTTACAGAGAGTTACTGAGAGAATAAGAAACATATATACCTCTCCTACTAATAGTAATGCTACAATAATGGTACATTTCCAGTTTGACACCAAATTTTCACTTTGGTGGACGAAACTATTTTTTTCTCATGAGCCATTAGTGTTTTGAATTAATCTGCTAGCCGTTTCTGTCGCAAATCACTTTAAAAAAAATTGAAATACTGATTTGCGACAAAAAAATATTGAAAAAACTAATTGAACCTAACCGCTCCTATATCTAACCTAACCTTTACCAAACCTAGCTTACTTTACCTAGCTTACATTTTTTTTTTTAAATAGTTTCGTCCACCAAAGTGAATTCGGTGTCAAACTGATTTACCCTAATAATACCCACACACACACACACACACCCAACACCACATCACAATCAACCAACACATCCTCCAACTTCTTCGTCAAAGCCCATGTCTCAGAACCATACAACAAAACGGATCTTATACATGCTTCAAATACTCTTCCTCTGTTTTTCAGTGGAATATTCTTGTTTTTCAATAGTCCAGCTATCTCTCTATCATTGTCTCACCATTCCACACCCCTCCCAGTACTCACCAATACCTAACCTAACCTAACCTATCCTTTACCTAACTTAAAAAAAAAAAAAAATTGTTTCGTCCACCAAAGTGAATTCTGTCAAACTGGAATAATACCTAAATAACACCCACCACACCCACACCCACACCCCTCCCAGTACTCACCTGTCTCACTTGGAAGTCTGGAGACGTGGGTTCGATGGGTCTGGCCACTATAAGACGCACGTGTGACCCAGACTGACGCAGCACCACCGCCACTTGGTCGCTGCCCATCCCGCGCAGGTTCACTTCTCCGATCTGCAGAATGTGGTCGCCGGATGAAGGCGTGCGTCCTGGTAAACAAAGGGAGAGATTGTGGGTTAGGGAGCGAGAGATGTAGAAAGGATGTTTTTAGGGGTGGAAATAAAGGTAATGATGTTTTGCAGTGATGATTAGTATATAAGAAAGAAAGATCGACGGTTAGGGATGCGAGGAGATGTAGAAGGATGTTTTTAGGGTTGAAATAAAGGTAATGGATGTTTTGCAGTGAAGATTAGTATATAAGAAAGAAAGATCGAGGGTTAGGGATGCGAGGAGATGTATGAAGGATGTTTTTAGGGGTGGAAATAAAGGTAATGATGTTTTGCAGTGATGATTAGTATATAAGAAAGAAAAATCTAGGGTTAGGATGCGAAGATGAGAGGATGTTTTTAGGGGGGAAAAAAGTAATGATGTTTGCAGTGATGATTAGTATATAAGAAAGAAAGATCGAGGGTTAGGGATGCGAGGAGAGGTATGAAGATAAGATAGAGAACAGAACGAGGGTTATATAAGGTTAGGAGATGCATGAGGGTTGTTTTTAGGGGAGGAAATATAGTTAATGGTTGTATTACAGTGTATATTAAGAGAGATACGAAGAAACTGAAGGCGCGCGTCCTGGTAAACAAAGGGAGAGAGACCGAGGGGTTAGAAGAGGAGGGTGTTGGCTACAAGAAGAGGAAGAAGAGTGCTGAGTTTGGCTACAAGAAGAGGAAGAAGAGTGCTGATTTGACCACAAGAAGAGGAAGAAGAGTGCTGATTTGACCACAAGAAGAGGAAGAAGAGTGCTGAGTTTGGCCACAAGAAGAGGAAGAAGAGTGCTGAGTTTGGCCACAAGAAGAGGAAGAAGAGTGCTGAGTTTGGCTACAAGAAGAGGAAGAAGAGTGCTGAGTTTGGCTACAAGAAGAGGAAGAAGAGTGCTGAGTTTGGCCACAAGAAGAGGAAGAAGAGTGCTGATTTGGCTACAAGAAGAGGAAGAAGAGTGCTGCTTTGACCACAAGAAGAGAGGATGAAGGGATGCGAGGAGATGTAGAAAGGATGTTTTTGTGGGGGAAATGAAGGTAATGGATGTATGGCAAAGAGGATAGACAATACGAGAGAAAAGTGAAGGAGAAAAAGAAGTAAGAACATAAGAACATAAAAAATAAGGAAGCTACAAGAGGCCGTGAGACCTACACGTGGTAGTTCCTGTTACTTAACACTACCTACATCCACCTTTCATCCCCATCCATGAAATTATCCAGTCTCCTTTTAAAGCTCCCTATTGACTGCACTAACTACCTGTCTACTGAGTCCATTCCTATAATTAGAATTACGAAAAACATGATATTTTGGTATGATAAACATTTTTTTCCTCTATTTTATGACTGAAATTCTTAACTTTCTCTCTAAGTGATGTTTAAGCAAAGTTTGAGACGCCGTAGTCCCGTGTTATGAGTCTCGCGACGGGCCTCTCCTTGCCCGGCCCTTCTAACTTCACCTGACGAGTTGTATAGAACGTTGTATATAAGTTGTATAAAGAGAATTGTCCATTAGTCGCAGCAATGATCTTGAACTTAAATGTATGGGCCTCTCCTTGCCCGGCCCTTCTAACTTCACCTTACGAGTTGTATAGAACGCTGTATAGAAAGTTGTATATAAGTTGTATAAAGAGAATTGTCCATTAGTCGCAGCAATGACCTTGAACTTAAATGCATGGGCCTCTCCTTGCCGACCTTTAACTGCCTATGCGCCACGGTGTATAGAACTTGTATATAAGTGTATAAAGAATTGTCATTAGTCGCAGCAATGACCTTAAACTAATGTATGGCACAAAGTGTTCAAACCACTACCTACAAAAATGTAAATAAAAAAAAAAACCTTCACAGATGCACAATTGCACACACACACAAAAAGAAGGAACAATTTAATACTGTTTGTTGCATTCATTAAAATAGCGAAAGAATGCACAGAAATAATCGAAAAAATGAGAGAGAGAGAGAGAGAGAGAGAGAGAGAGAGAGAGAGAGAGAGAGAGAGAGAGAGAGAGAGAGAGAGAGAGAGAGAGAGAACAGAAGACGAGGAGAGAGAGAGAAGATAAGATTTCATCCTACTAACACGTGCAAGTACCAACTACAAGGTTATTGACATAACAAAGCGCCGCCACGTCAGCATGAACTAGAGGAGACTCGAACGCTGACCGAATGCAAGGGACGCTGCACATTGCGAATCACGTCTCTACCAACCTTGCCACCCTGACGGGCGGAGAGAAGAGAGAGAGAGAGAAGAGAGGAGAGAGAGAGAGAGAGAGAGAGAGAGAGAGAGAGACAAGAAGAACTAGGTAGAAGGGAGAGAAGAAAGGGGAGGGAAGGAGAGAAAAAGAGGGGAAAGGTGATACAAACAAGAAGCAACAAGGTAGTAAGGAAGGGAAAGAGAGGGAAAGAGAAGGGGAAGGAAGGAAGGAAGGAAGGAAGGAAGTTATGGTTTCCTTGGCAATATCAGAGGTTATTGTGGCAGGGCGGAAGGTGGTAATAAAACAGTAGCGGGGTTCGAAGTAGTGGTCAGAATATATCCTTTTCTGTACACACGACATTCTTAAACCTACCGCCTGCCTACCTGCCTTTCCCTCTTTCTCACTCTAGACCCTTTCCCCTTACATTCTAGACCCTTTTTCCCCTCTAGACCCTTTTCCTCTAGACCCTTTTTCCCCTCTAGACCCTTTCCCGAGACCCCTTTTTCCCCTCTAGACCCTTTTCCCCTCTAGACCCTTTTCCTAGACCCTTTTTCCCCTCTAGACCCTTTCCCGAGACCCCTTTTCCCCTCTAGACCCCTTGCCCTCTAGACCCTTTTCCCCTCTAGACCCTTTTCCTAGACCCTTTTTCCTTTCTAGACCCTTTTTCCCCTCTAGACCCTTTTTCGCTAGACCCTTTTCCCCTCTAGACCCTTTCCCCTCTAGACCTTTTCCCCTCTAGACCCTTTCCCCTCTAGACCCTTTTCCCCTAGACCCTTTTCCCTTAGCCCCTTTTTCCCCTCTAGACCCTTTTCCTTAGACCCTTTCCCTTCTAGACCCTTTCCCCTCTAGGCCACCTTTTTCCCTAGACCCTTTTTCCCCTCTACCTTTTCCTCTAGACCTTTCCTCTAGACCATTTTCCCTCAGACCCTTCCCTCTTGGCCTCCCTATCTTTACCACGTGGCGTCCTCTCTCTCTCTCTCTCTCTCTCTCTCTCCTCTCTCTCTTCTCTCTCTCTCTCTTTTTTGCACCCTACTTTTTCTCCCTATTTTACTTTCTTTCACAGTGGGGCGTCCTCTCTCTCTCTCTCTCTCTCTCTCTCTCTCTCTCTCTCTCTCTCTCTCTCTCTCTCTCTCTCTCTCTCTCACTGTCGATAGCGGCCACGTAACACCCACACACGATAGGAATCTTTAGCGATACTTTCTCACTATCTGTTACTTTTCATGCTACTTATTGACATGTTTTGATTTGTTTTTATCTGAGTCTGCCAATACATGTGTCACTAGGAAGCTTTTATTTATATGGGTACAAAGTGTGTGTGTGTGTGTGTGTGTGTGTGTGTGTGTGTGTGTGTGTGTGTGTGTGTGGTGTGTGTGTGTGTGTGTGTGTGTGGTTAATATTCTGGTACGTTATATTAGTTTTATCTGTTTAGGTTTTTTTTTTACTGGTGGTTAAATAAATAAATAAATAAATATTAAATGTATCTGCTAATTAGTTCCTCTATGTATATATTTTTGTTTGATCGGTAATGATGATGACGATGATGATGATGATAGCTAGAAATATAATGTTAGGCGGATATTCCCAGGCAAATAATTAGCCATACAGTTTACGAACTCTAACATTATATATACCTGCTAATTTCCACCTGTACACAACACACCATACACACACACAACACACACACACACACACACACACACACACACACACACACACACACACACACCATTACTTCTGCTTTTGCGACTCATCTTGTTACCCATAAACGCAATTTCAAACTTTAATACATCTCTCTCTCTCTCTCTCGCTCTCTCTCTCTCGTCTCTCTCTCTCTCTCTCTCTCTCTCTCCTCTCTCCTCTCACACACACACACACACACACACACACACACACACACACACACACACACACACACACCAAACATATCAATCATAATCCTACTTCCAATGGCGCTAAAAATAAGGAATAAGTGAAATATGGCTAAGCGAGACCGCAGACTTTCACGCGGGACAACTTTTACGGCTCAGTGTTTACCGCTCCCTCCCGCCGCTGCCTCCCTCCCGGCCTTATATCTGCGCTAGGTCAGGAAATTACAGGGGTCGTAAGGATATCCATGCCTCCCCACGCACGCTCACCGCCTAATGATTTATAGCCGCGCCTCCCAGATTGTATGATTGATAAGAGGCTTGGTAGAGGAAGGGGAGATGTGGTAGGGTTCTCACTCGGTTTTTTGTGTGTTTTTGTGTGTTTCTAAAATTTGTTGTTTGAAATTGACCGAGATTCCTGGCTAGAAGTTTTTTGCCGTTTTTTTGTGTAACTATTAATCCTAGAGGAAAATATTAGAAGGTTTTTTGCCGTTTTTTTGTGTAACTATTAATCCTAGAGGAAAATATTAATGTTTTTTGCCGTTTTTTTGTGTAACTATTAATCCTAAAGGAAAATATTAGAAGTTTTTTGCCGTTTTTTTGTGTAACTATTAATCCTAAAGGAAAATATTAGATTTTTTTTTGCCGTTTTTTTGTGTAACTATTAATCCTAGAGGAAAATATTAGAAGGTTTTTGCCGTTTTTTTGTGTAACTATTAATCCTAGAGGAAAATATTAGATGTTTTTTGCCGTTTTTTTGTGTAACTATTAATCCTAGAGGAAAATATTAGATGTTTTTTGCCGTTTTTTTGAGTAACTATTAATCCTAGAGGAAAATATTAGAAGGTTTTTGCCGTTTTTTTGTGTAACTATTAATCCTAGAGGAAAATATTAGAAGTTTTTTGCCGTTTTTTTGTGTAACTATTAATCCTAGAGGAAAATATTAATGTTTTTTGCCGTTTTTTTGTGTAACTATTAATCCTAGAGGAAAATATTAATGTTTTTTGCCGTTTTTTGTGTAACTATTAATCCTAGAGGAAAATATTAGATGTTTTTTGCCGTTTTTTGTGTAACTATTAATCCTAGAGGAAGATATTATAGAAGGAAAGTTACCCTAGTTGTTAGGCTAGACTGTCTCTATCCGATGCCGTGACCGTATTCCGATAACTGTTGTATACTTCAAGAATATTGATGATTTGTGAAAATGCAAAAACAGTATTAGTTTCTCGGTGACCTACTTTCCAAAATAGTTCCCCTATGGACTTAAGATAAAGATCTTTGTCTGCTCTATAACTACTCTTCTATACATTTTCTGCCTACGCATCATAGATTTTGAGTTATTAAAAAAAAAAAAAATTCTTCTCAAAATTCTAAAAAATGCCAAGGGGTACACCTGCAAATTTTGAAGAAATATTTTGCATCTCAGATTCGCATGAAAATTGGTCCCATGGCGACTTTGCGTCATGCTGAACACGAATCTGGAGTCAGTTTTCTGATGACTATAATGCTAAGCCCTATTCTGACCTAAGTACCCTATTAACACTAATGGGCAAAGGCCTTAGATAGAAATGAAATACACGACCGTATATTACAGAGTCATTTAGGTGAATAATTATATTGCAGATGATGATGATGATGATGATGATGATGATGATGATAATGGACATAATAACAATTCTTTTTATCATCATCATAATTATCATGATATTGAGAGGCAGAGGGGGTCCATTGTTACTTTTGAGAGAGAGAGAGAGAGAGAGAGAGAGAGAGAGAGAGAGAGAGAGAGAGAGAGAGAGAGAGAGAGAGAGAGAGAGAGAGAGAGAGAGAAGAGAGAGGAGGAGATAAACACGATAGCCATTAAGATAGGATACACACACATACGCATACTCCTTCTCTCTCTCTCTCTCTCTCTCTCTCTCTCTCTCTCTCTCTCTCTCTCTCTCTCTCTCTCTCTCTTAAGGTCATAGCATAAAGAAAAAGGTCAAGCCGAGAACATTTGCTCGGTTGATGTTGCATTCGGACTCAACACCTTCCCATAAACCTCTTCTGTCTCTATAGTGGAATCGAGACCCACACACAGTCACATTAAGACATCACTTCACTCGGTATTATTAAAGTTTAACACCAAATTCACTTTGGTGGACGAAACGATATTTTTTCTGGTGAGTTTTGATGTGTTTTGAATTAATCTGCTAACCGTTTCTGTCGCAAATCGCAATTTTTTTTGTGTGTGTGTGTGATTTGCGACACAAACTATTGAAAAACAAATTGAACCTAACCTAAATCGTTATTTGCGACAGAAACGGTTAGCAGATTAATTCAAAACACACCAAATCTCACCAGAAAAAAATTGTTTCGTCCACCAAAGTGAATTCGTTGTCAAACTGGAAATTTACTTTGTTGTCATCAATACTTACCCTTCACTTATACTTGCATACAAAGGAAAAATATGCACACACAAAACAGAAGGATAAACAAATATAAACACTCGTGAACCCTATCCACCACGCCCCCTAAAAAACCTCGGAAGATTACTACCAAAATAGTTAATCAAAGACTGTGGGAGTGGAAGGAGGAACCAGCAGACACACAAACACACTCACCCTATCCCCTCACACTTCATAATTGGTGTTAACCCCTTGAGACCCAGAACGTAATTTTCATTGTAATTTGTGTACCATTAGATGATTTTAATGAATATAGGCAATATTTTATAGACATGACCTGTTTAGTATCTTTGTCCACTAGTTGATTTGGTATATTCAGTCACTTTTTGTAATTTTATGGCTCGACAACAGACAATTTTATATAAAGGAAGGATTTTCTTATATATTCAAAGGAAAGATCTGGGCGAAAGGGGTTAATAATGAGCCTATATAATTCATGTTAATATGACTGTAGAAGTGGAGAGATAAACCAATACACTCACCCTGTCCGCCACGCCCCCCGGCAGGATGGTCTTCACCACCACGCCGGTCGACTTGCCGCCGATGATGCCGAAGCCGAGACCCGACCCATCGTTGATCAGGTCAATCACCTCCACCTGCGCCCATTCTGTGTTCAGCTGCAGGGAGGGAGAGAGGGAGAGAGGGATGAGTGATGGGGCAGAGAGAGAGAGAGAGAGATGAGTGATGGGGTAGAGAGAGAGAGAGAGAGAGAGAGAGAGAGAGGAGAGAGAGAGAGAGAGGAGAGAGAGAGGAGAGAGAGACGAGAGAGAGAGAGAGAGAGAGAGGACGCCCCACTGTGGTAAAGATACGTAGACCAAAGAGGGGAAAGGGTTTAAAGGAAGGGTTTAGAGGGGAAAATGGTCTAGAGGGAAAAAGGGTCTAGAGGGAAAAAGGGTCTAGAGGGAAAAAGGGTCTAGAGGGGAAAATGGTCTAGAGGGAAAAAGGGTCTAGAGGGAAAAAGGGTCTAGAGGGAAAAAGGGTCGAGGGGAAAAGGGTCTA
>JACEEZ010010956.1:42500-55000 GCA_016584305.1 Chionoecetes opilio
GGTTATAGTAAGTTACAGTAGGTTATAGTAAGTTACAGTAGGTTATAGTAAGTTAGAGTAGGTTATAGTAAGTTACAGTAGGTTATAGTAAGTTAGAGTAGGTTATAGTAAGTTACAGTAGGTTATAGTAAGTTACAGTAGGTTGGTTATAGTAAGTTACAGTAGGTTATAGTAAGTTACAGTAGGTTATAGTAAGTTATAGTAGGTTATAGTAAGTTACAGTAGGTTATAGTAAGTTAGAGTAGGTTATAGTAAGTTACAGTAGGTTATAGTAAGTTACAGTAGGTTATAGTAAGTTACAGTAGGTTATAGTAAGTTACAGTAGGTTATAGTAAGTTACAGTGAGTTATTGTGTTGTCTTTTGTGATTTGTTGTTGCTGTTGTTGTTGTTGTTGTTGTTGTTATTATTTGTCAGTATTAATGTTGGTATGAAAATTAATAGTTGTAGAAATAAAATCAAAAGAGAGAGACAGATACAGACAGACAGACAGACAGACACTCAAAACGAATGCAAAATTTTGACGATGCCAATCAGTGCCAGTGCAACCCTCTCTCTCTCTCTCTCTCTCTCTCTCTCTCTCTCTCTCTCTCTCTCTCTCTCTCTCTGTATATTCACTATTTTCTCTTTCTCCTTTCCTCTCCCCTTTTTTATCTACACTTCTTCCTTGGCCATTTGCAAAACCCATGTCATTTTGAGAGGAGAGAGAGAGAGAGAGAGAGAGAGAGAGAGAGAGAGAGAGAGAGAGAGAGAGAGAGAGAGAGAGAGAGAGAGAGAGAGAGAGAGGAGAGAGAGAGAGAGAGAGAGAGAGAGGTAACGGTGTAGAAGATCGATACATGCAAGAAGACCATGAATACTTGAGTGAGTGCATGAATGTGGGAAGGAAGGGAGGGGAAGGGAGGGGAAGGGAGGGAAAGGGAGGGGAAGGAGGGGAAGGGAGGGAAGGGAGGGGAAGGAGGGAAAGGGAGGGAAGGAAGGGAGGGGAAAGGGAGGGGAAGGGAGGGAAAGGAAGGGAAGGGGAGGAAGGGAGGGGGAAGGGAGGGGAAGGGAGGAAGGGGAAAGGGAGGGGAAGAGGGAGGGAAAGGGAGGGGAAGGGAGAGGAAGGGAAGGGAGGGGAAGGGAGGGGAAGGGAGGGAAGGAAGGGAAGGGAGGGGAAGGGAGGGGAAGGAAGGGAGGGGAAGGGAGGGAAAAGGGAGGGGAAGGGAGGGAAGGGAGGGAAGGAGGGGAAGGAAGGGAAGGGAGGGGAAAGGGAGGGGAAAGGAAAGGGAAGGGAGGGAAGGGAGGGGAAGGGAAGGGAAGGGAGGGGAGAGGTGGGTGAGGGAATGGAAGGGGGAATAGAGGGAAAAGGAAGGAATGGGATAGAAAGGAAAGGTGAGGTTTTATGTGTGTGTGTGTGTGTGTGTGTGGTGTGTGTGTGTGTGTGTGTGTGTGTGTGTGTGGTGGTGTGTTGTGTGTGTGTGTGTGTGTGTGTGGTGTGTTGTGTGGTGTGTGTGTGTGGTTGTGTGTTATTCACCCACGGTCTTGTCCATTGCGGTTGGCTCGCGATCGCCAGTTTCACCCTCTCAATGCAGCTTGGAGCTCATTATTACCGATCTTTGGGCAACGCTGGGACCTCACACACCACACACCCCCATCTCTTTGCTGCAAGGGGGACAGTAACCGCGCTAATTTGTTAGTGGAAAAATCCCCGGGACTGAGCGGCGTCGGGGATCGAACGCCGGTACCACATAATGATGCCGGGCGCCCTAACCAACTGAGCCACACGGATTGTGTGTGTGTGTGTGTGTGTGTGTGTGTGTGTGTGTGTGTGTGTGTGTGTGTGTGTGTGTGTGTGAAAGAAAGAGAGACGGAAAGAGAATGCCTGTACATATAATATACATAATCCTGAATAGCCTTCAATAGTGTTCTTACCATGTCTGTGGGCGCGTGGTCCTGCGAGGGGAGGGCCTGGGAAGGGGGTAGCGGGGTGTCCTGGGGGTCCTGGCTCTCAAGGGCACCACCTTCAGGCTGCTTCTCCAGGGGCGGCGCGCGAGCCACCACCAGATCCACAAGCCCTGGGGAAGGAGGGAGAGAGAGAGATATGATACACACACACACACACACAGTGTTAATACCCTATTTAATAGTCCCTATTAAGAGTATATATAATTAGAGGGGTGGATATTATAGACCCTTAATAGGGGTACAGTAATATACCCCTAATAATCTCCTAAGAGATATTTTAATACATTATGTGAAAATACCTGGATCTTATATCTAGGTTTGGTGAGGTTAGGTTAGGTTAGGTTTTAATTTTTTTGCTTTGCCAATGAAATTATTAGTCCTAAAGGAAACATTAATATCGTAACAACAAACAAACGTTAAGATTGAGGTGTTTTACCTATTGGTATAATAGCTATCTCAAAAAAGGGTACACCTTTGATTTGCAGTAAAAAATCATATTTTCTTGAATAACTCGAAAACTATGAGGTTGACAGGAAATTTCTATGAAAAACTAAATATAGAGCTTGAGAAGGCCTTTCTAATGAGCCCTAGCAAAATGAATTTGTAGTTTAAATAAGGGAGGAAATTGTATATTCATATTTTGGACATTAAATATTAAATATTAAATTCCAAACTACAAGTATAATTGACTTTGATCAATGGCATTCGAGTAGAACACATCACCTTAAACTTTGCTTCTAGCTTTTTCTTTGGCCTAATAGTTTCGGGGTAAAATGCTTTGATGAGGAAAAATGGTGAAATATCTTGATGTTTAATATTATTCCCAAAAGTATATAATAAGGATATTTAACTCCTTAAACAAATTCCGAATATTCTAGAGTACTTTGCAAAAGTGTGCATACCTGCTATCTAGGTTTGGTGGGTGGTTGGTTGGTTTAATTTTTTTTGCTTTGCCAATGAAATTATTAGTCCTAAAGGAAACATTAATAGCGTACAACAACAAACGTTAAGAGTGAGGTGTTTTACCTATTGGTATAATAGCTATCTCAAAAAAGGGTAACCTTTGATTTTCAGTAAAAAATCATATTTTCTTGAATAACTCGAAAACTATGAGGATTACAGGAAATTCATGATAGACTAATATAAGTTGAGAAGTTTTAATAGTGAAAATAATGGATTTCTATTGGAAAGTAGGTGTATTTAATTTTTGTTCAATGAAGTTATAGTCCTAAAGGTCACAACAACAACTTAATTGAGGTTTTTTACCTATTGGGTAAAAGCTATACTCGACATTTGTTTCAGTACTCGAAAAATATCCGAAACTTTACAGTTCGCAAAAAATTTCTGGATTAGTAGTAAAGATAGAACTTGAGAAGTTTTGCGAAGCCTGCATTGAGTGTGTTTAGTTGTTTTGTGGGGATTGTGTGTGGTGTTTTTTGTGCTCTGTCGTGTCTGTTGTGTGTTCGGGTGTTGATTGACTTCGTGTATGGCTTGGCGTGAGACTACTGTGTGTTTGTTTGTAGGTGTTTTTGTTAGGCACGTAGTCGTGTGCGTAAAATGCTGTTGTGAGGGGGGCTGTTTGGGTTGCGTAGTGTTCGCAAAGCATGCAACAGTTACATCGCAAACAAAGTTCGTGACATTATTAGTGGTAAGAGCTTCGAAGTGTCAGTGGCCATGTAGTGTGTGAGAGCTTGTAGTGTCTGGCATTGTGGTGAGAGCTTCGAGTGTCATGGATTGTGGTGAGACTTGAGTGTCTGATTAGTGGTGAGGCTTCGAGTGTCTGGCATTAGTGGTGAAGAGCTTCGAGTGTATGTGTTGTGTGTGGGCGTGAGTGCTGGTTGGTGGTGAGTTCGAGTGTCATGGTGTGTGGTGAGAGCTTGGTGTATGGTTAGTGGTGAAGAGCTTCGAGTGTCGTGTGCATTGTGGTCAGGTGTCGGGGTGGTGCATGGCGTTGTGGTGGAGGGGCTTCGGTGTGTGGATTAGGGTCAAGAGCTTGAGTGTCTGGTTAGTGGAGAGCGAGGGCGTGTCTGGCGAGGGTCGTGTGAGAGTGTGGAGTGTTGGGCAGTTGTGGTGCAAGAGCTGGCCAGGCATGGCATAAAGTTGGGGAAGCTCGATGTCATGTAGTGGTGAAGAGCTTCGAGTGTCATGGCATTAGTGGTCAAGAGCTTCGAGTGTCATGGCATTAGTGGTGAAGAGCTTCGAGTGTCATGGCATTAGTGGTGAAGAGCTTCGAGTGTCATGGCATTAGTGGTGAAGAGCTTCGAGTGTCATGGCATTAGTGGGAAGAGCTTCGAGTGTGCATGGCAAGCTTCATTTCGGCTTCACCTTCATTATTTATTCCTATTTTTTGCTACTTTTTTTGGCGCCCGAAATGGTTTGAGTTCTTTTTCGACTCCAAAAAGATCATATATCAACTTTTTTTTTAACATAAACTCCTATTTTTTCATTGTTTATATTATTTTATCTGACTTAATCCCCCCTCTCTCTCTCTCTCCTCTCTCTCTCTCTCTCTCTCTCTCTCTCTCTCTCTCTCTCTCTCTCTCTCTCTCTCTCTCTCTCTTACTTAAGGCTGAGGTGTCATATTTTTACGTTATTTGTTTATTTTGGAAAGAAAAATTTACGTACTTAAAAAAAAATCGTGTGCTTCGTAATTCATTTTTGTGATTTATGGAAACAAATAACCTTGATTTAAGAGAAGGGAAGAGGGAGGAGAGGGGGAGGAGAGAAGAGTAGCAAGGAGAGCATACGGAGATGGAAGAGGCAACAATGAGAGGTAAGAGCGAGGTGGTAAGGAATTGAGGAGGAGGAGAGGAGGAGGAGGAGGAGGAGAGAGAGGAGGAAGGAGGAAAGAAGGAGGAGGAGGAGGAGGAAGAGGAGGAGGAGGAGGAAAGAAGGAGGAGTAGGAGGAGGAGGAGGAGGAGGAGGAGGAGGAGGAGGAGGAAAAAAGGAGGAGGAAAGAAGGAGGAGGAGGAGGAGGAGGAGGAGGAGGAGGAGGAGGAGGAAAGAAGGTGGAAAGAGGAGAAGGAAAGAGGAGGAGGAGGAGGAGAGGGAGGAGGAGGAGGAAGAGGAGAGGAAAGAAAGAGGAGGAAAAAGGAGGAGGAAGGAGGAGGAGGAGGAGGAGGAGGAGGAGGAGGAGAGGAGGAGGAGGAGGAGGAGGAGGAGGAAAGAAGGAGGAAAGAAGGAGGAAAGAAGGAGGAGGAGGAGGAGGAGGAAAGAAGGAGGAAAGAAGGAGGAGGAGGAGGAGGAGGAGGAGGAGGAGGAAAGAAGGAGGAGGAGGAGTAGGAGGAGGAGGGGGAGGAGGAGGAGGTAATAGGATAATGCCAGGCGAGGAAAATGGGAAATAAAGAAAATGTGGATATGAGAGATAAGAGAAAGTAGGTCACGATAAAATATAAGGGAAAAAAATACTATACTTTAATATATTTCCAAAGTCGTTTATTCAGTATTTTTATCGATTTTCTGTGACCCATATTTACTGGGCTCGTAAAACTGTTTATGTAGTACGTGGAAATATTTTTGTCTGCACTTGACGCCATGGAATAATTTTGATATTTTTTGTGTTATATAACGGTACTAGTAACACGTGGCGATAGGAGCATTACTCCCTTCACGCCCATATCTTTCCTTGGCTATAAAAAATCGTCTGTTGTTAGCTATAGAATTACGAAAAGTTACTTAATATACCAAATTAGTTAGTCGACAAGGATACTAAACAGGTCATATAGGAGGAGGAGGAGAAGGAGGAGAAGGAGGAGAAGGAGGAGGAAAGAAGGAGGAGTAGGAGGAGGAGGAGGAGGAGGAGGAGGAAAGAAGGAGGAAAGAAGGAGGAGGAGGAAAGAAGGAGGAGGAAAGAAGGAGGAGGAGGAGGAGGAGTCATACAGCCAAATTCCCAACATCCGACCTCCAAACATCCGACTTGTCCAAACAACCGACTTTTTCACCACCACATTGTGTCTTGTTTGGCCATTATTTACTTCGTTTTTTTTAGTGTTTAGAAATATTTATTGTGGCTTTATTTATGCATGATTGTAATTCGCATATACCACTGGATCGGCCTTCAAGAGCTGCATCTTAGTTCTATACCATTTGTCCTTAGTTTATGGTTACTGTGATATCCGAACATCCGACTATTCCAATTATCCGACCTACCTTCGGTCCCCCCAAGGTCGGATAATTAATACTTAGCTGTATCTATAAAATATTGCTTATATTTACTACAAATCGTCTAATGGTACCCAAATTACAATGGAAATTACGTTCTGGGCCTCAAGGGGTTAGGGGGTTAATGAAAGAAAAGTTCAAATATGAAAATTAAGAAGAAGAAAATATGATGAAAAAAATGGAAATATGGGAAAATATGGAAAGATTACATTACGGGGTCTCTCTCTCTCTCTCTCTCTCTCTCTCTCTCTCTCTCTCTCTCTCTCTCTCTCTCTCTCTCTCTCTCTCTCTCTCTCTCTCTCTCAACACCATATAACTAAAAATTCGTCTATAAATTAAAAAGGCGTATATTTAATGCACGCTCATACGAACAACAAAGGTGGACAGGTGACAGCTTAGACGAGGGGGAAATGACAGGACAGGCAGACAGACAGACACAGCCAGCCAGCCAGACAGCCAGCCAGACAGATACAGACAGACAGACAGACAGACAGACAGACAGACAGCCAGCCAGCCAGCCAGCCAGCCAGACAGACATGACAGACAGACAGACAGAAGACAGCAGACAGCCACAAGCCAGCCAGCACCAGCAGCCAGCCAGCCAGCCAGACAGATAGACAGACAGACAGACAGCCAGCCAGACAGCCAGACAGTTAGACAGACAGCCAGCCAGCCAGCCAGCCAGCCAGCCAGCCAGCCAGCCAGACAGACAGCCAGCCAGCCAGACAACCAGCCAGCCAGCCAGCCAGACAGCCAGACAGCCAGCCAGCCAGCCAGCCAGCCAGCCAGACAACCAGCCAGCCAGCCAGACAGCCAGCCAGCCAGCCAGCCAGCCAGCCAGCCAGCCAGCCAGCCAGCCAGCAGACAGCCAGCCAGCCAGCCAGCCAGCCAGCCAGCCACAGCCAGACAGACAGCCATCCATCCATCCAGCCAGCCAGATAGTCAGACAGACAGATAGGTATGATAAGGTATAATATTCCTATTCACTCGTCAGTGTTGGTCACGCTTCAGGCTATTCTCTTTAAGCGTGCAGTGTGTGGCTGATGTGGGAAGGTTGATATATTCTCATGATTTATTTATTTATTTATTTATTTTGGTTTTGGGTGTTAAATTTACTGCATTCCATTTCTTTCTTTGTCTTTTTGGGGTCATGGGTCCTTTTATATTTCTTAATGTGTTCTTTTTTATATTCTACAGGTTGATATATTCTCATGACTTACCTGTCAAGAGTACCTCTCACCACACAACACCACCACAACACCACCATCACCACACCAAGCAGGGACCTCTCACCACACAACACCACCTCTCACCACACAACACCACCTCTCACCACCACACAATACCACCACAAAACAACACCACCACAATAAACACCACCACCATCACCTCTCACCACACAACACCACCTCTCACCACCACAAAACACCATCACCACCACACAATACCACCACAAAACAACACCACCACAATAAACAACACCACCACAATAAACACCACCACCATCACCTCTCACCACAACAATAACACCACAATAAACACCACCACGATCACCACAAACAACAAACAAGGACCTCTCACCACCACACAACACCACAAAACAACACTACAATAACCACCACTGGGCCAAACAACCACTTAAATACCAACTTTCCTACAATATGTTTCAAGAAAGTTTCCACGTAAAAGAAATTGAGAGAAAAAAGGAAGAAACTTGCCCCTGGGTTCTTTATGAGTGTTTGGGTCAAGAAATGAAGACTCAAAGAAAGACTTAAGAATGTTAAAGGCATTGCGAGTAAAGTATAACTATTCTTTGAAGTGAAAAGCGTGTGAGTTCTACGTTTTAAAGGCGATTTTTTTTTTTTTTTTTTTGTATTTTAAAGGCGATTTTAATTTTTTTTTGTATTTTAAAGGCGATTTTAATTTTTTTGTTGTATTTTAAAGGCGATTTTAATATTTTTTGTATTTTAAAGGCGATTTTAATATGTTTTGTATTTTAAAGGCGATTTTAATATTTTTTTGTATTTTAAAGGCTATTTTAATATTTATTGTATTTTAAAGGCGATTTTAATATTTTTTTGTATTCTAAAGGCGATTTTAATAAAAAAAAATATTTTAAAGGCGATTTTAATGGGTTTTTTTATATTTTAAAGGCGATTTTAATATTTTTTGTATTTTAAAGGCGATTTTAATATTTTTTTGTATTTTAAAGGCGATTTTAATATTTTTTTGTATTTTAAAAGCGATTTTAATATTTTTTTTTATTTCTAAAGGCGATTTTAATATTTTGTGTATTTTAAAGGCGATTTTAATATTTTTTTGTATTTTAAAGGCGATTTTAATATTTTTTGTATTTTAAAGGCGATTTAATATTTTTTTTGTATTTTAAAGGCGATTTTAATATTTTTTTGTATTTTAAAGGCGATTTTAATATTTTTTTTGTATTTTAAAGGCGATTTTAATATTTTTTGTATTTTAAAGGCGATTTTAATATTTTTTTGTATTTTAAAGGCGATTTTAATATTTTTTGTATTTTAAAGGCGATTTTAATATTTTTTTGTATTTTAAAGGCGATTTTAATATTTTTTTGTATTTTAAAGGCGATTTTAATATTTTTTTGTATTTTAAAGGCTATTTTAATATATTTTGTATTTTAAAGGCGATTTTAATATTTTTTTTGTATTTTAAAGGCGATTTTAATATTATTTGTATTTTAAAGGCGATTTTAATATTTTTTTGTATTTTAAAGGCGATTTTAATATTTTTTTGTATTTTAAAGGCGATTTTAATATTATTTGTATTTTAAAGGCGATTTTAATATGTTTTGTATTTCTTTCTCTACTCCCATCGTAGTTATGTTAATTGCACTTCTAGACAACTCATAATTAGGGGCGAGTTTCCTTTATTTTCATATTTTCACCCTAAATCAGTAACAACATTAAGGCTATTATTTATCAACTGTTTCATTTTTCTTTCATTTAAACAAAAATTACAATAAGGCTTAAAGTTACACGTTGTATGTGAAACTGTTTTAAAAGCCTATACATAAAGAGATATACAATTAGATTGGAATTGACTTCTATTCCTCTTCCTCTTACTCATAATAAAGAGATATAGTGAGACGAGTTTATTTTTCACCTTTCAACATTAACCCTTGAGACCCAGAACATAATTTCCATTATAATTTGGGTACCATTAGACGTTTTTTAGTGACTATAAGCAATATTTTAAAGCTAAGACCTGTATAGTATCCTTGTCCATTAACTAATTTGGTATATTTAGTTACTTTCGTATTTTTATGTCTAATAACAGACGATTTTATATAGCAAAGGAAAGATCTGGGCGTGAAAGGATTAACATCATTATGATAATTATAATCTTCATAATTTTCTTCCTCTTCCTCTCACCTCATTTCCCTCTCCTCTAAACATTGATCAACACTTTTAAAACATCAACGTCATCATCAATAGCATCTTCATTGACCCACTTTTCAGCATTCACATCACAGACAACTTTAAACGCAATGATATTAATTACACTGTGACCGTCATGATGAGGTTATAAATAGCTTTAATTAGGCTATTCTTTGTCCAATGATGATGATGGCTTGATTCATTGCCTAATTTATTGCTCGCTGTCTCCAATAGATTCGTTTTAAGCCAAGAGCTCAATTAACAGCCGTCACAACCACCACCATTACCACCATGAAAACCAGGCACGGAGTTAGAAATGAAAATTTACATCAATAATTAGAAAATAAACAATATCATGATTACGAAGAAGAATCGGACTAATATGACATACAAATAGGATATGCGAGAGAGAAAAAAAATACAACATAAAAAAAACACGAAACCATTTGTTGTTGCATTATAATACTATTTCAAAAGGAACTAAATTTGCTTCCATAGTAGTAACAGAGATAATATATAAAGGTAGGTAACTAAGGTAAGGTAAGGTAAGGTAAGGTAAGGTAGGGTAGGCAAGGTAGGATAGATAAACAGGTAAGATATAGGATACTCACGGGTGGCCTCCTGCAGGATACCTATAGCCTGCTGGTGCTTCAATAGTAGTAACAGAGCTAAGGTAAGGTAAGGTAACATAAGGTAGATAGCTAATGTAGGTAAACAGGTAGGTAAGGTAAGGTAAGGTAGGCTATAATAATAATAAAGGCTAGATAGACACTTACGGGTGGCCTTCTGCAGGATGCCTATAGCCTGCTGGTGTGAGATGTAAGAGTCCAACACCTGGCCGTCGATGGCCAGAATCTGGTCGCCCTCCTCCAGCCGCCCATCTCTGAGGAAGACAAGAAAGAATATGGTTAGTGATTATAATAAAATAAATCTCGTATTACCCATCCATATTGCAGGACAGAAAGAAAAATGGATAGTGATAATAATATAAGTCTCTGTATTTGTGGAGACTAATAATGGTGGCAGCGGTGGGATAATGTACAACAATAATAATAATAATAATAATATAATAATAATAATATAAGTCTCTGTATTTGTGGAGACTAATAATGGTGGCAGCGGTGGGATAATGACGATAATAATAATAATAATATAATATAATAATAATAATAATAATATAAGTCTCTGTATTTGTGGAGACTTATAATGGTGGCAGCGGTGGGATCATGACAATAATAATAATAATAATAATAATAATATATCGTATAAATTTATATATATAATCGTTGTGTTGATAGCTGTTTTTTTGTGTGTGTGTTGTGTGTGTGTGTGTGTGTGTGTGTGTGTGTGTGTGTGTGTGTGTGTGTGTGTGTGTGTGTGTGTGTGTGTGTGTGTGTGTGTGTGTGTGTGTGTGTGTGTGTGTGTGTGTGTGTGTGTGTGTGTGTGTGTGTGTGTGTGTGTGTGTGTGTGTGTGTGTGTGTGTGTGTGTGTGTGTGTGTGTGTGTGTGTGTGTGTGTGTGTGTGTGTGTGTGTGTGTGTGTATCAGGCTATCCATTGACCCCTATATCAGTAAGAAATAATAGTGATAATAATGATAATAATGTAAGTTAGTATACAAGGTCACGTTCCATCGCACATTCAAAATAAGACAACCTTATATAATGGCATATTATTATTATATATTATTATCATTATTATTATTATTACTATCATTATTATTATTATTATTATTATTATTATTACTTATTACCATCAATAATATATAACATAATTTACCATACAGTTAATAATAAAAAAAAAGTACAACCCAACCACGATGACCAAATAAAAAGTCACACACTACCACAGTAACTACAAAGAGTTTATTGGACAAAAATGTTATACAGTCTTTTTTTGTGTGGCAATTTGGAGCGTTTGCCGCCACAATAATAAAGTGATATTAATTTCATACCATGGGACGCAAAGAGTGTGTTTTTGTATTTCATGAATATATCATTAATTAAAAAGATACATATGTTAGGGTCAAATGCATTAAAGGACTCAGAGCGTATATATAGAACAGTAATGATGAATATGGTTACTCATTTTTAAAAGTAATTCCTGTGCGTAGGTAACCACCGGTGGGATCTTTGAATGCCTTATGGTAGCAATAGTGGAATTATATTAGTCTTGTAATACCATTTTAACCGCGAAACTATCAGTCCTAGAGGAAACATTACTTGGGAAATGTTAAGCTTGATGTGTTCTACCAAATGTATGATCGATATCTCAAAAAAGCTTCATGTATTTCGAAAAAAAAGCACTACACTCTCAGAAATGGGGGGTACATTAAGGGTCGAATTGTTACATCGCACCATCACTACCCTTTTTAAACCCTATGTCCAGGCTGGAGGGTAGATGCTGCCGATTATACCCTTCATCTACCCTTTATCTACCCTTTTTAGACGAGAGGGTTGGAAAAGGGTATATTTGCGTCGATCCGAAACGGTATATTTGTAAGGGTAGAAAAAGGGTAGCAGTATTTCATCACTACAAATACCCTTTTTCTACCCTTTTCCTACCCTTCTTTTCTAGGAGTGTATGATTAATGATTATATTATCAAACATTTCAGTGTCATTTCCTCAGTCAATTACCACCCGATTTAATTTTACCATAGCTACAATTAAATGTTTTGACTTCCTCTAGGTTTATTAATATCTACATGTATTACGTACCTAACAACCCCTTGAGGCCGAAAGCGTATTTCCATTGTAATATGACTACCATTACCGTAGATAACAGTAAAGTCGCCACCTGCACTAATGTCGCCAGCCGCCAAATATTACGAATTATAGCATCACTACTGATTTTTATGTGCCACTGAAGATGATACACAGTAGTTTATATCATGACTGTATAATCTACCTGTTTCAGCGTTGTTTTATGCTTTGTATCTGCGAGTATATACGGTTTCAAATTTCACTACGCGTTTTTTTTTCGGGCG